>SZWC01017411.1:0-10145 GCA_023375785.1 Penium margaritaceum
GCGTAGCTTATGCAACACATACGCAACCGGTTGTTCTCCATCACCATTGTCTTGGAGGCGAACGACTACGATGGCAGGATCAGACACATTGGTGGCCATGATATAGTCCACCATTAGACCAACAAATTGGAAAGCCGGCACTGAGGTTAGAGCGTTTCTCAAAGAGTCGAAGGCTTCTTGCTTGTTGTCCTCCCCATTCAATTCCGTAGTTTTCCAGGTGAGAAAAATGCCCACTTGCATGTTTGAAGGACTCATGTACGACAACAATGAAATAGCGTGTTCCCTTTCAACGCATGGGGAGTCTTAGACCCCCACGCAAACTCCGTACGAACCACTTCCCAAGTAATCATAAACCATGAAGGGGTTTACAACTATTTTTCAAATAGAAAGGACATTTGCATGTCTAGGTTGCATGCCATGCAACGTTGACAAGTTACTGTACAAGAATCTAGGTGGGAACATCTTTGTCGTTTCTAAACCTCAAACTTATGTCTGTGCATGAGGGGCGATTGGTTGCTTTTGTTCCGAGGCATGGAAGGATAGGAAAATGTTAAAAGGTATAGGGCATTCAGCTTTATTCTGCATGACTCGACTGACGACTTGTCCTTGGGCAGGACGAGAAGGTCTAGCATAATTCGTTTGTGTAATGCAAGTGCTCAACCTTAGCATCAAAAGGCCTCGGCGAGCTCGGAAAAGTTTGTGTTGTAAAACTGAATGACCGTCCTCTTTGTCGGAGTGGTCTTTTCCTTGCCCGAGTCGTCATGGCTCGCCACGCCTTTTGAAGCTACATTGATGTTTCTTTAAAAATTTATGATTTGTTCATTGTTTGTCATTGTTTATGTGTTCCGTTAGAAAGAACGGTAGAAACTTTGTGACCATCTTTTCTGTCGAGATGGTCGTTTGGATTCGTTTTCCACTATTTCCCTCACACGCTTGCGTCAAGCTTGATGTGACCTCATGGTGTCAGTTGCATAACAATGTCTGAAAGACTGTTGCAATCAGGTAATGATTGTGATAGTCTTTCTTGACTGTAAAGTTTGAGGTTCTGTTTCCAAAAAATTGTTGTGTTACATTCCTCCCCCTTTAGCTACGAATCGTCCTCAATTCGGTTTTCTCTATTATGAAGGGGTAGTTTGTACACGGCCATCTATCATTGATGGTAAAAGCGCCAGTCCATGAAGAGGATAACATTATAATTCGACACATTTCATAACTCAAAAAGTGTTCAGCTTTCAAAGAAGAAACAGTGGCCACGCTTCCTCCCCCTTTACATGAAGCGACCCCGCGACAAGTGCACAGGCGTCCCCGTGACAAGCTTTCGGGAGTAAGCCAGAGATCAGTCCAAGGGTCAGTGCCATTATCCTCTCAAGGGGGCTCGTGCCAGGGTGGTACCCCCGAGGGCACGCTTGTTCCGATGGGCAGCCAGTTCCTCCTAGTACTCCGCAATTGCCATAGGTGGCACTCGCGACTCTGGCTCCCAAGTGTTGTGGTCAGGTCCACAACCGGCCCAATGGATGAGGTACTCCTTAACCACTCGTGCGTGCAAATTACGCTCACAGTGTTGGAGGATGTGGTGCACTTCACACTGGCCTTCCGCGGCAAGGACAACAAGAGGGGGTGGCTGAACACACCCATTTGTTGTGTAGGGTGCAAGGAGACTCACATGAAAGGTATCATGGATGCCCATGGCTGGTGGAAGAGCCAACCGATAGGCCACACTTCCCAACTTCTGTGTAATTGTGAAGGGTCCTAGCCATTTTGGCAACATCTTTCCTACACCCGGCGTTTTCAGCCGCAAATTACGTGTGCTTAAAAGCACACAATCTCTGATAGAGAACGTCAGCTCACGATGTCTCTGGTCAGCACAGGCCTTCTGGCGCTGTCGAGATGCATTCAAATGGGCCTTGGAATCCCGCCAGAGGGCGTCCATGCGCTCAACAAAGGCCTGGGCGGAGGGCACCTGATCACCGCCGCCCCCGCACTTCACCATTGAAGCGGTTACCACCGGATGCCGATCAAGATTGAGGAAGAATGGTGTAAATCCAGTCGATTCGTTGACCGCATTGTTCACGGCAAACTCAGCTAGTGCCAAACAGTCGTCCCAGTCGTCCATTGTTTGGTTAATGTACATGCGAAGCATCTGCTCGAGTGTGCGGTTTATGCGCTCAGTTTGTCCATCAGTTTGGGGATGAAATGCTGAGGACATGCTTTGTCGCGTTCCAAACCGTTCCTACAATGCAAGCCAGAACCGGCTTACAAAGCGCGGGTCACGGTTGGAGATGATGCAGATGGGTAAGTCGTGGTACTTGATGATACCTTCGTAGGAAAGCCTGGCAGTCTCTTCCGCTGTGACGCGAGTTGTTGTGGGCGTGAAATGAGCCATTCCTGTTGCCCTGTCCACAATGACCAAGATGGAATCGTGACCTTTCTTGGTCTCTGGGAGTCCCATGATGAAATCCATGGACACTGACTGCCATGGGATGTCAGGGAGTTGTAGAAGCTAGAGGAGCCCCGTAGGTGCCTTGTTTGAAGTCTTACTGCGAAGGCACAGGTCACACACCACGCAATACTTCCTAACGTCATTGGTCCACCCTGGCCACCAGTAGTGCTGAGCTAGTGCATGTTCTGTCTTTTTCGTTCCAATGTGACCTGAGGAGGGTGGATTGTGAAACTCAAACATGATCTGTTGTCGTAAGTTATTGACATCCGGGACCACCACCTGCTCGCCATGCCTGTATAACCCGGCAACCTCCACAAGGCCATGGCGTTCAATGTTTTTTGGCTCGGCAAACCAGGGGTCCAAAGTGTAGCCCATCGGAATGCGATTCTGGATAGGGTTCACACTGACCAGTTGTCTTGGGGGTGGGCGGAGTGGGTTTGTGTGCAATGTTGTCGCCGCCACAATAGCAGAGAAGTACCGATTTGTGATCTCATTCTCGCTTAGCATGAGGCTCAAATGTGTTGGGTTTTGACTCAATGGGTCTGCCACGTTAACCCGCCCTGGTTTGTACTACCAGGTGAATGTGAAGCGACTCAAGAATTCACTCCACCACGCCTGTCGTCTTGAAAGTTTTGGTTGCGTCTGAAAGTACGTGAGGGGGTTGTGGTCTGTGACCACCGTGATTTGTCCCTCGGCACCTTCTAGAGAACAGCGCCATACTTTGAAAGCATGCACAACTACCAACAGCTCCTGATCCCCAGGTGTCTACCTGGTCTCTACATCTAAGAGCATGCGGCTCTCGTAGGCAACAGGGTGGCCGTCTTGCATGAGCACAGCTCCCAACCCTGTAACCGATGCATCACAACGTACCTCCCATGGCTTCTTTGGATTCGAGAGTGCAAGTACCGGTGCCAAGATCAGCATCGTCTTCACAGCCTTGAAAGCCTGAGTGCATTTTGCTGACCAAACCCATGTGTTTGCCTTCCGGGTCAGGGCGGTGAGAGGGCTCACCAACGTGGAATATCCTCTCATAAAGCACCAAAAGTTATTTGCGAGTCCAAGGAAAGAGCGGAGCTGCCCAACGTTCTTAGGTTGAGGCCATTCTTTCACGACCTGCACCTTGTGAGGGTCCACCCGGATCCCCTCTCCACTAATGACATGGCCAAGGTACTCCAGCTCTGGCCGCGCAAACTTGCACTTACTTCTTTTGGCGAACAACTGGTTCTTACAAAGAATCTCAAGCACCATTCTGAGGTGTCGCTCGTGTTCTTTGTGGTTCTTGGAGAAGATGAGGATTTCACCAAGATACACCAGGACCAATTTGCCGAGGTGTTCCCTGAAGATGTTGTTCATCACTGCTTGGAATGTTGCAGGTGCATTTGTCAGTCCAAAGCAGAGGACCCGAAACTGATAGTGCCCGAGATGAGTTCTGAATGCCATTTTAGGGACATCCTCCTCCGTGATCCAGATTTGATGGTAGCCCTGTGATGAATCTAGAGACGTGAAGACTTTCGCTCCGTAAAGCTGGTCAAATAGGTCCTCGATGCGCTGGAACAGGTACCGGTTTTTTACAGTGAGTTTGTTTAATGCCCTATAGTCCACGCACATCCTGAGGCCTCCATCTTCCTTGTTCACAAACAGGATCGGCGCTTTGAAGGGGGAAGAGCTTGGTTCAATCCAACCCTTCTGGAGTTACTCCTCGATTTGGGCTTCTACTTCTTGCCCTTCTACTGGGCTCAAGCGATACATAGACCAAAAGGGAGGCACAGCCCCGGGCTCCAACAGAATGGTATGTCCAACCGTTCGTCGAGGTGGTAGCCCATCTGACGGTGCCTCAAAAACATCTGAGAATTCTGAGAGTATATTAACGACCCCTTGGGGTATCTCACCCTCTGCCTCGTCGTCCATTTTCTTCAAGGTTGCAAGAAAACAACGGCACCCTTCTCGAAGTCGTCGTTTCACTTGGAGGGCCAAGGGACTTGATTGAGCCTTCGTTTTAGGTTGTTGAATTTGTGGAATTGGAGAGAGGGTGACCATTCTTCTTCCACTACTTATCTGCAATGTTTTCGAGTTGAAGCACATGAGTGCCTTGCGGTGCACAAGCCACGGGTCTCCAAGAACAACATCAAAGGGATCCATGAGATCAAGCATGGTGAGGCGGACACTGGTGGTGAAGCGGGACAGTGTGAGCCGTGCCACACAATCACGAAGGACTGGCACCTCCCTGTCATCACCGAGGACCACCGTGCCAGTGTAAGGTGTGTACTTAACCTGCCATGTGCATATAAATGCACCACTCACAAACGAGTCATCCGCCCCAGTATCCACCAAGATGCATGCCGGGACGCCTGCCAGCTTGCCCTCGAATTGCATGGTCATCGATGCTTTGGACTTCCGTATGAAAAGGCTCACCGGAGGCTTGCCCTTGAGGTGGTAGATCCGATAAGCATGAGTGCTTCTTCGTAATTCAACCATGTCACCGAGCTGTTCCCATATGCGATGTCCTTTGGTGAACAAAGCCAGCAATTTCCATCCTTTAAATGTAGACTTGTTCGTTTCTAGACCCACAGGCATGGCCACTCTTGTTGACGTCAGAGAGTTCTTCACTTGAGGTTTGTGTGCAGCTTCTATCACATCTGGCAAACTTTCTTTAGTGGCTACGACCAGGCTCGTGCAATTTTCAAGGTTTTCTTTAGTCACATATATGAGTGGGCAAGAGCAATCATGGTAGAGGGACTCAGGATTCACAAACGTAAATGGTTGAGAAATGTTGTGCTGATAAGAATTCAAAGTTTTTGATATCATCATCACAAAACATGAACATCCTGTCCTCATCATTCCCATGATTCACTACAACCCCAGATAGCAGCCCACCGGTAGCTACTGGGGATCATGAAAGTCTTGCTCACGACCATACTGGGGACAATGGACGCGTCCCCCAGCACCTCCCTCGAAGTCTTCGTCATCGTCACGGGGACGTCCGTGTCCACGCTGATCACCATGTGCCCCCTGACGTTGGATGGCTGCAAATGCCTGGCCTTGGCGCTGCCCCCCGTGAGGGCGTCCCTGGCCGGCACGGGCATTTCCGTTGCCATCACGCTGTCCACCCCAGTGTTGACCGCCGCCATGGAAGCGGTTCTGGCCACCACCATGGAAGCAGTTTGGCCCTCCGCCTTGGCGCGCACCATGACCGTGCTGTTGGCCAAACTGTTGTCCCTACTGCTGCTACAAGTCACGCTGGGGGCAGTCGCGCCCAATGTGCCCAGCTTGGTGGCAGCGTCTGGAGATGATAGAAGAGTGGGAGTTGTTCTCTCCACCATGTCGGCAGAACTTCTTGGAGGGCTCAGACATTGCCTCCGCTGCCCGCTTTGGTGCACCGCCCATTGGCGCTGACGACACCTCACGCGCCGGCTAGCTTTCACGCGCGTCACAATCCCATAGGCTGGATTTCTGCTTGTACACGGTGCACACGCATGTTGTCAGTGCATGCAAGGACTTCCATCCGTTTCCATTGGTGTGTAGGCAAAAGAATTGCACTTGAGGTCTGACCAAACCACTCTGAAAGAGGTCAATCTTAGCTTGCTCTGTCAGGTGGCGATCGTGAACCTTCTTCGCAGTCTTCAGAAATGCCTCGACTTACCGCTCCACCAACTTGTTCCCCTACACGAGGCTTTCTAGCTCCCTCTTTGCTTTCTACGAGTCAGCAGGCTTGGAGTAAAGCTCACGCATTAGTTCGCAAAACTCCTCCCAGGTGGGGTCCGAGTGTTACTGCTTCTGCTTGCAGAGCTCCGTCAGCTTCTCAAACGACTTTGGCTTCAAGGAAAGCATACCTTGTGCCCCCCACTCCTCTTCCTCAATTCAAGCAAGGCGGAGGTGCCTCTGAAGAATCATCAAGAACGTTTTAACGTCGCACGTGCCATCGTAGCGGTCGGCCGGCTCAAGAACACGACTGCCAATCCCGCCTTCCTTCTGGGCTCGAGTTGGAGCTGCACATGCCCGTGATTCAGGCACGTTTGCTTCCAGGCGAGGAGCATGATCGAAGACTTGAGCCCGACACACATTGCGAACATTCGCACGTTCACTTCCCGCACTTTCACGCTCGCAGAGCTCCAAAATGTGTCCCAACTCTACCTCGACTGCGTGACGCACCGCACCGACTGCTGTGTTGAGCACAACACGCTGGTTTTTGGCTTCTTTGGTGCGAAGATCCTCAAGCGCCAGCTCCGCCGCCTTTCAGCGGTGGTCGGCGGTCGCGACCTCACGCAATAACTTCATGTTCTCCTCGTACAGCTTCTCATTCATCCGCTGCACCATGAACGATTGTTTGCAAAGCGTGACGCGCACCATATCACCGTCGTATGCGAGCGCACCCATGACGGTCATGGCCAGCGTGAAATCCTCAGGAGGGAGGCGTGCGCGGAGGTGATCGAGCTATTCGTCGACGTTCAGGCGACGCGCCGCACTGTCGAGCGCACGCTGCGCTGCCGCCGAACTCGGCCGGCTCGCAGGTTGGGCTTGCTCTCCTCCCGCCAAAACGAGAGCATGACCCTCGTCATCCATGCGGTCGGATGCATATTCCGCCTGGTTGGCGCCTGATTCAGGTGCCTTCAGCATAGAATTGCCTGCCTCACTGCCCTTACTGGCTGTGTCATGTGCATCCGGTTCTTTGTCAGCTTCGCGATCCGCTTCAATGACCACACGATCCGCTCGCTCATCGGGTGATTCATCTCCATGCTCGTCTCCTTCGCCAACCCTGTCAGGGTTATCAGCACCAACGATGTTCCTCTTGGTGGCCTTTAACCCCTCGTCATTTGCACAAGTGATCGGGGCGGGCGTGGCCTCGTTGCCGAAACCAAGCTCGATGGCGAGCAACCGACTCTCTCCATTGCCTTGCCGAGCGGTTGCGACTCGCGCTGTTGTCCATGCTTTGGGGATGTTGGAGTTCCGCCCCTTCGTGACACCGGGCGGGTACCTCCCCCTCTAGTCGTCGCCTCTCGGCACGACTTCGCGAGGTGGGCGCCGGACGCTAATGTCCCGCGACGCTCCTTGGATCCCAAGGGTGTGCGTTCATTGGAGCGACGGGGGCTGGTACTTTGAGCACGTCCCAAGACCGCAGAGAGTCCGGTCCCAAGGCCGGCCATCCTTGTGGTAAGGCCTTGCTTCGGCTCTCTCACTCTCCAACCTCCTCCTGCAACGCCTCTCTCCCCTCTTCCCTTTTTTTTTTTTGACTGGGTTGAGGACACACTATTGGACTATGTGTGCCTCGCTTCAAACCGTGGTGGACCGAGGTGGCTCCAAGCCAAACCTCCTTCACCCTCTTTTTTTTTTGAGAAAAAGGGGGAGGACAGGCAATGTTAAACAGCACCAATTGTCTGATTCAAGTCATAGACTGGTAGGTTGGAGACAGAATTGTAAACTAGAGTGGAAATCACAAGGTAAAAATCACTTTTTACAAAATAGCCACAGAATAATAGTACAATAGTGAAATAAAATGGCTTGAACTGGTAGTGGCCAATTTTACGGATCCAACAAAAAAACGGCGTAGGAAACGAAGGACCAGAGGCCAAGTTATGGCTCTCCCTACTCCTTTCTACTTGGAGAAACCGGGAATGACGGGACCCTTGTTCTTCTTGGATTGGGCGCCCGCCAAAAAAAATGTTGAAGGCTCGTGGCTCGCCCCTTGTGCCTCCCTTGTTGTTGTAGCAAGAGGTTGATGTGGTAGCTTGCTGGTCTAGTAGCCCTTTGTGAGAGTAATGCTGTGCGGAAGTAGGTTGGGTTGGTGGAGGTGGGGTATGCGCGCATGGAGGTGGTGGAGTTTTGGCACCTCTGGGCGGTGTTCCACTAGCACCACCACGAGGTCACCTGCTGCTCGTCGACTAAGTCACCACTCCTCGTGGTGTGTGAGGATTCTCACGACGGAATGGAGACGACGGCGATGTCAGCGGGTTGACCTAGCTCTGATACCAATGTAATGCGAGTGCTCAAACTTAGCGTCAAAAGGCCACGACGAGCTCGAAAAAGTTTGCGTTGTAAAACTGAATGACCGTCCTCCTCGTCGGAGTGGTCTTTTCCTTGCCCGAGTCGTCATAACTCGCCACACCTTTCGAAGCTACGTTGATGTTTCTTCATAAAGTTATAATTTGTTTATTATTTGTAATAATTTATGTGTTCTGTTAGAAAGAACGGTAGAAACTTCGTAACCGTATTTTCTGTCGAGATGGTCGTTTGGATTCGTTTTCCACTATTTCCTTCCCGCGCTTGCATCAAGCTTGATGTGACCTCATGGTGTCGGTTGCAGAACAGTGTCCGAAAGACTGTTGCAATCAGGTAATGATTGCGACAGTATTTCTTGAGTTTAAGATTTTAGGTTCTGTTTCCAAAATTTTGTTGTGTTACAGTTTGAGAGGCCAATAAAATGTTTGAACCAGGCTTCAGTGCATAACATTGGTGCGCGCCTGCGTGCAGCCAATGCCAACAGTTTCTCACTCGAATTTGTCTGCTTCTGGGTTTATCTGCCGAGCACCTACCAGCCAGGTGTCTTTTATCGTAGTCGGTGTACGGAATTGTCGGTTTTTGCATTGCATGTCAAAAAACTATTTTCGACATGCAGCACGTTCTTCCCGAGTCGCTGTTGGTTATGACAGCGAGCTCTCAGAAGAGAACGAAACGACAGAGGCCAGCTTCCTCTGATGCAGTGTGGTGCCTCTCCGTTTGCGCGAGCCAGAGGAAATCCCTCTTCCTCATGGCACCTGCCTGAGGAGTGGCGCAAGGGCGGGTCGAGTTCGAGAGGGTTTAAGTGGTCAGGGTGTCGGCAGGTGTAACGGAGGGGACGGTCTCGTTGTTGGCTCTTGTGCGGAGGCCGTCAACCTGTGCGACGGACTTCCCACTCCCGTGCCCCCTTGCTGCGCTGCTGTTGCGCGAGGGAGGAGGCCGGCGGGAGCGTGTGGCCGACGCTGTTCGTCTGCGGCACCATGCGAGGAGGGAGCCTGTGCAAGTCCGGCGTAGCGGCCGTGGCTAGGCGGAGAGGTGCAGCTGCTGGGACCAGTGGCGGCAGCTCCACCAGCAGCAGTGGCAACGTTAGCGCCAAGGAAGTAGAGCGCCTGCTTTCCGCTACCGGCCTCGGCTTGCTGGAATGCCAGGCGTCTACTTTGACGCACTCCGCTGCAGCTTCGGCAGCTTGGGTGACTCGGCTTGCTGCGACGGAAGCTGCTGCTGCTTCTGCTGCTGCTGCTGCGGCAAGAGCACCAACGGCAGCAACAGCAGGAGGAGGAGGAGGAGGGGGGGCAGCAAGCAAATTTTCCTGGTACTTGCGCAATGGTGACAGCAAGCTGCTGCAGCAGCAACAACAGAAATGCTGGCAAACAGCGATTCACGCCATACGCCGTGCTGCACCTGCTGCTGCAGCCACAACCTCTTCTGCGGTCGTGGCAGCAGCTTCAACCACAGCGGCCCTGTCCTTCTGTCGTCAGAGCAGCAGCAGCCAAGCTGCTGCGTTGATGCTCCGTTTGAGGACAGCACCAGCAGCCACGGGCTACTTCTATGGTGCCACAGCAGCAGCAACAGCAGCTGCAGCAGCAATCAGAGTTGTCCGTGGGGTCAGACAATTGGCGACACAATCCTCGGCACAACCGTTCAATGCTGCTGCCGCCGCTTCTGCTGCTGCTGCCGCTGGCAGTGCAGCAGCTTTCTCCACCACCGCTGGTAG
>SZWC01017414.1:14129-42361 GCA_023375785.1 Penium margaritaceum
GGAGGGAGGGAGGGAGGGAGGGAGGGAGGGAGAGAGAGTGAGAGAGAGAGGGGAGGGGAGGGGAGGGGGGAAAGAGGGAGGGAGGGAGGGAGGGAGGGGCGCATGGATGAACCCCGGGTCAGAGGGACGGACAGGACCCCCCCCCCCCTCTCGCTCCCTCCTCCCCCCCACGCCCACTCGCTCACTTGCTCGCTCAGCGAGCGAGCGAGCGAGCGTGCACGGGAGGGAGGGCCGGATAGCCAGACAACCCCCCCCCTCCTCCTTATTTTCTCCGTTCGCCCACCTTCTGGGCAATCGAGAAAAGGGGGGGGGGCGAGTAACAAAAATCCAAAAATGGGTATGCCTGAAAGCCGAAATAAAAAAGAAAGACAAACAAAAAAGAGAAAGGTGAGGGCTTAAGGCGACCAGAGGGGAGAACTTAAAAAAAAAGGGGGGGGTGGAGAGTGAGGGCAAAAGAAGGAAAAAAAGGGGAACACAAGCGGGGGCTTGAGGGCTAGAGAATAACAATAAAAAAGGGGATGATCTTCCAACTACTACCGCCACAGCAGCAGCAGCAGATCTCATAGCCGCAATATCAGCATTAGGCGGTGGAGTGTCGACGACTACATAGTGCGGCGGCTGCGCGACAGCTTACACTTTCGTCTTCTCAGCTGAAAGCGGACGGTCGTCGGCGGCGATCTCCGCTTCAAGACGCATCCTGGACCGGCGTCTTCCTGGGGCCCGTGGACTGTTGCGCGCACTTCACCCTGTAGGATCGACGACGGATTTGAGTCTTACCTTCTCCGAGGCCTGGGTTGTCTACCGCTTGGAGCTGCAGCCGCCACCCCTTCTAGTCTTGGAGCAGTCTTTGCTCTATTAGTGGCAACAGTATTAGTGGCCGCAGTTAGTCAGACTGTAGTCTCCGGGCGCGCTGTGGTAGTGCAGCTCGTTCGTCTGGTCACGTTTGCTGACCCGGACGCCGTGACCTCCAGGAGTGACTGTACCTACTAGCCTCGTTCTCTCCCGTGGCTTGGTGTTTACCACCGGGAGTAGGTGCCCTCGGTACCTATCCATTGTCCAGCGCACGAGATGAGTGCGCGGACATTTGAGCAGGCGCCTTGCGCGTTCGCCTGTTACTACTGTGGTGATGGACGTCATGGTTGGCGTCGCTGTTGGATCTGCCCTCCCGGCTGGCATCCACCTTGGCTACAGCCTCGTCCGAGCCTGCGTCCTCCACAGCATACAGATCTACCGGCGTTCGTAGATCCCCTAGCTGGACCTCTGGCAAGCATATTTGCCGAAATCCACGGCCTCCGGCAGACAGTGCAGCGGCTTTGTGACCTCGTCGTCACTGAGCGTGCTTCTGCTACTCGCTTCTCGACGGCCTCTTCGATCACATCTCCTCCATCCTCTGCTCCTTCCTCATCGGATGGTGTACCTTCAGCTCCACCTACCAGCGAGTCCCAGGCTGCCACCATCTTGTCGATCCTTCACGCTGCGACCACTACGTCATCTCGCGATGACATGCCTTCATGCAGTCGTTCCAGTTGAGTGACTCTGCGACGTCGGCGTTAGCGCTTCGCACGGCGTGCTCGCGCCGGTGTTGATACTTCCTCCACCTCCTCGGCCTCCGTTGCTGTACTTGTCGAGGGGGAGTGTGGTCACCGCGCATTGCGTGATGTGACAGTAGCGACAGGATCCGCAATCGCGCCGGGCCGTGCTGCCCGAGCGTCAGCTCAGGCAGACTCACATGATACGGTGACAGCACATGGCGTGGAGTTTGACCCCGACATGGCGTTCATGGTGGAGAGTTGCCTTTCATCGTCCAGGTTGGATCGAGATCTTCCACAGCAGCAGACGACATCACGAGGAGCGCAGGCACGGCATACTTGGGCGGTGCCACTCGCGGCTCCGACCGGTGGAGGCCCAGCAGCGGCACAGGAGTCCCGTATGGATCGGGATGCGTCTACCGGACTTTGGAGAGAGTGTGTGCAGCAGGGTCACACCAGTCTGGCAGAGATTGCAGGGCTTGAGACGTGTATGTCATCGAGTTTGACATCTACGCTGGGACAGCAGTCGGACATTCTACAGCATCAGGTTGCATCAGGAGGAGCGCAGGTCTCGCGTGTGTCGGCGGTGCCACTTGCGACTCCGAACAGTAGCGGCCTGGCGATGGGACAGGAGTCCCGGGCGGATTGGGATAACCCACAGGGATCTCCGGGGGCGTTGGCACACGAGATTCATACCAGTACGATAGCAGTTGCAGTGCATGAGCAGAGTCGGCCGGTTGGTCTTTTGGAGGTTGAGGCATTCTTGAGAGCAGCAATTCTGAGAGGTGTCATTGGGACACGTGCTGCAGCAGACTCAGCATGTTTCACCGTGTCATCTGCGCCACCTGAGCACCAGCTTCAGCATCAGGAGTCACCCATGTTCCCTGAGTCCACGTCCCGTGCACAGGACGGAGCTCCGACACACATGACGGAGGCAGATGATGGTCCTTACTCTATCATCGAGCAGGTGGTAGCGACCAGCGTCCCCGGCGAGACAGTGCGTGAGCGCCAGTTGCGCCTGTTGGTCGCCTTGACAGACATTGTTGATCCGGAGCCCTGCACACCTGTGTCCACTACGGCGGCAGTTGAGGACAGTGGTGCAGATCCCTACACGCAGATGGAGTCATCTCGTCAGCTGGAGCTGATTTCTGCCCCTTCGTGTTCAACTGCTGGTGACCTTGCTGACCACATGGACACTGAGAGTGGCAGTACCTGTACGGACGATGTTTCTACATGCTCCACGGACTCTGATGACTCATCCTTCTCCTTCTCTCTCGGCATGCGCACGCTCACTCCTTGTATGACAGACACGAGTTGTGATGTGGATGCAACACCTGCAGCTGCATCCGATGTACCAGCGTCTCAGCATATTGCGAGCTTGGTTGACCCCCAGGAGGATGCAGCCGCACCAGTTCCATCGTCTTCAGTAGCAGAGATGCAGGTTGCGCTATACTCACGAGTTGTGCAGTCTGCATGTGCAGCATCCAGTGAGGCAGAGTTTATTCTACACCAGGTCGACATGGGCCACCTCGACATGTCCGAGGTAGATTATGTTGATCTGCAGGAGCATGTAGTCATGCTACAGCAGGAGATGATGGCAGCGCGTGAGCGATTCTCAGAGGAGGGCAGCATCACTACTACCGGCAGTAGCCTTTCGCCGGCAGCATCTGGCACACCTATACCCGGGGAGGATCTTGTACAAGCTCCGAGTATGACGTCCGTTGGAGACACTGTCATAGGAGAGGTGAGCGTGCCTTCGGCTTCCGCCATCCTGGCTCCTGTCGACCCCATCGTCGCTCCTCCTTCTTCTTCTGCTGCCGTCACGCACCTACATCCACCCGACTCACCTGCCCCATCGTCATCTTCATCCACGAGTGGTGATCCGGTTCGTCGCTCCAGCTCTCCTCTTCTGGAAGTACACCCTCGTGTCTCAGGGTGTGCTATCCCGTATCAGAGGCCAGCTCCGCCTCTTCATCCACGCACGCGTGCTGCTCGCCCATTCCCGTTCTTCCGGCGTACACAGATGTATCGCGACAATGCGGAGGCAGGAGAGACTGTGAGTTGGGACCCTTGGCAGTCACGCGAGGACTGGTACACCCCAGATGATGTAGCTGTGACGTGAGGAGTCGTAGCCGGAGACACCACTCCGTGTTTGAGGGAGGGAGCCGACTCGCACGTGACAGGGGGAGCTATCCCTGCATGATGGATACACCACATCACTCATCGCCTAGGATCTGTTCAGCTACGGCATCAGCATCTCCATCGAAGACATCGCTGCCAGGTTCATCTGCCCAGGGGGAGTGTTGTGTGGACCTCGACCTGACGCGACTTCATGGGAGATGCATGGCGAGGTCCATGTTCTGTTGTGAGCATCTACAGCATCCCGTATGTGGCTCATGTTGCGTGCTTGCACAGCTGCATGCAGATGGTAGCACCCTCTTGGTCGAGACCCGGACACTTGGTGCGTTGTACCAGTGTCACGAGGAGACCATGTGATCGTGTGTCTTGGTGTGTGGCTATACTGTGTGTGGCATGTGCATGCGAGCTGTTGGTCGAGACCCGGATACTTGGTGCATTGCACCAGTGTCACGAGGAGACCATGTGATCGTGTGTCTTGGTGTGTGGCTATACTGTGTGTGGCATGTGCATGCGAGCTGTTGGTCGAGACCCGGACACGTGGTGCGTTGCACCCGTGTTACGAGGAGATCCTCCCTTGAGCCTGTGTTTGGACGACTATTGTGTTGGATTGCTCGTAGCGGTCGAGACCCGGGCCCTGGCACTGCCAGTGTCACGAGGAGACCATCTTGTCCTCTTACATGTGCATTACACTGGTTTGTGTGCGTGTGCATCACTCCTCTCATGGTCGAGACCCAGACACTTGGTGGGCTATGCCAGTGTCCAGGGAGACCCTAGATGGATGGCAGATGAGTGTGTGTGTGTGTGTCTGTGTGAGTTGACTCATGCATGTTATGGCTTGCTATACATTGATGTTCCGTGCCTTCGTTCATTTGTTCTTGCGTGGACGGCTATGTCAGCCAGGGGGAGTGTTGGTTTGTGTGGCCTTCCACCCGTCACGACCGACACTGCTAGTTTACCGATATACCCACATCCGGGGTATATGGTGGAGGAGAGCGTGACGACACGACAGGCCTACGGTGTGTCTCGATACTTCTCCAGCACGTACGACAGCACCGGCGAGACGCGGTCGATGCGTTCCGGTAGCCCTGTGGGCTTGTCGGGAGCTAGGAGAGTTTTCTCGGTGGGTTGAGACTCGCACACCCGGTGGACTATACCGGTGCGACGAGGAGACCCGGTGGCTGTTGTGGGGCTTCCGATGTTCAGAAAGCCGTCTGTGATGTCTGGACGTTGATTCCGAGATTTGTTTGGAACTGCTTATATTTTCTCGGTGGTCGAGACCCGGGCACTCCGAGAGCTATTTTGGTGCCTCGAGGAGACCACCTTTGTTGCTGTCATCGTGTATGCAGTGTGTTCTCCCTGTTGACTCATTTGGGTTCAGCAGGGGTGACGGGGCCCGGTGCGGTTAGCTGCCGGCGCCCCTATATAAGCCCGCTAGGGGATCATTTGTAAACTCTCCTTGTTCTTTATATTCAGCGTTCCAGACTTAGCCAAATTCTTGTCGTCTTGCGTTGCACTCACACACAGAGCTCATGTTCGTTTTGCATGGGCCTGCATGCCCTAAAAATTATTTCCAATTAGCACCAGCGGCAGCAGCAGCCGCGGGGAGTAGCAGCAGCGCGGCGACAGCAGCAGCAACAGCAGCATTACAGCAACAGCAGTAGCATTGCAGCAGCAGCAGCAGCAGCTACAGCAGCGGAGCAGCAGCAGCAGCGGCAGCAGTGCTGCGCAAGAGCAGTCGCGACTGTTGTGCTGCGCAGCAGTGCTGGGCAGCGCTGCGCAGATCTGCGCAGAGGTGCGCAGCTGCGCAGCCGCACAAGGGGGGTGACGAGGTCCCCCCCACCCCACCCAAGGGGGTGACGAGGTCCCCCCCCCTTGGCCGCGGAGCGGCTGCACGCTCGCACAGAACCGCGAGACAAAAAAAAGAAGAAAAAGGTCGAGCTGACGTCAGCATTTCTGCTTGCTGATGTCATCAGGTCGTGCCGACGTCAGCAACCACCTGCTGACGTCAACACTTTACTTAGCCAAATTTTTGGCCGGACAGTCAAAAATTGCCAGTGTTTCAACTCCTCGAGAAACGCTGACGCTTTCAAAATCCGACAAACGTGACCTGTCCACCCATACTGAGAGGCGACATGGACTCGTCGGACAACAAGGGGAAGGCGACAGATGATCCCTCCTCCTCATCTTCTGGTGTCCTGAGCCCACGCTCGCAGGCCATTGAGGACCTGCGGAGCCAGCAGGTTGAGATGCGTCGCCTACAGCGGGAGCAGAATGATGCCATCCGTACGCTGACTGAGCTCGTGCGTAGCCATTCCACAGTTCCACGGCAGGTTTCCGGGGGGACTGCCGGCGTCCCGGTCTCTACACAGCAGTCGGCCCAAGCACCCGTTACAGGAGCTCGATCTGATCCACTCACCCGTATGCTGACTGTGCTTCTACGTGGCCAGTCCACAGTCCCACGGCAGTTTTCCGAGGGAGCTGCAGGCGCCGCGCTCTCTACACAGCAGTTGGCTCGACCTGACCCACCACCTTCTGACCTCCTGGATGATGAGCCATTCATGCCAGGCATGACGGACGACTCCCCGGATCATGACATTCGAGTTCTTCAGGAGCGCCTCCGTCAGCTGCAGACGGGGACCAGATCTCCTAGGATTCCTACGGTGCGACCGTCACACGACTATCCCGGTGACTATCCACTTCCGGGAGTCTTCCCCGTCTCCCGTCCTCCTCAGCCTGCCGTCGCCCTCCCCACGGAGCGACAACCCAAGGACTTTGAGATACCACCTCCACGGTACATCACTGAGGACGGCTTCGACTGCTGGGAGATCCTCTTTCAGGTTTGGGCCACTTCAGAGGGCGTGTGGCCCTACTACCACAGCCAGTATCAGTCTACAGACCCAGCACTGGTGCTGACAGCAGCCAGGGCGATGCGCGGCCTCCCCTACGTCATGCCACGCAAGACCGTCGTCGACTTCCGCCCTTTCCTTGGCGAGCCTGACACAGGCACCGGCGCCGATCCACGCGGAGGTTGGGATCTGGCCCTATCCCTACTGGCCACAGAGACGCACGCCACCCGAGCAGCACACATTCGTGCCTTCCACTCCCTCCGTCAGGGGCCTGGAGAGCCTGTAGCCGATTACTGGCGACGCGCCATGCGCATCTATACGCGTCTTGGGACCTCCGGAGGCACACAGCTGTGGGCGCTCCGTACGGTGATGCTCGGAGTTCGCCTTGAGTATACTGACATCTTCACACGGTACAACGATGCCATCCTTGAGCCTTTCTCAGCCACTCTGCAGATTCTCCCTTGGGTGCATCAGCTTTTCCTCCAGGTGACTTCAGCCCGCGAGGCAGCCGTGGCCCATCAGGAGACTGCCCTTGCTGCAGTAGTCGTCGCATCACCACCATCATCCCTCCTGCAGTCCCCTTCATCGTCCATCACGTCCTCGTCTTCCTCCTCCTCTTTGGCCCCGCCCACACCCACTCAGACACAGGGTGTTGCAGCAGTAGCTCAGGGGAAGAAGAAGAAGGGGAAGCGGGGACCAGGTCAGTAGCAGTCACAGCAGCAGTCGTCTTCCAGTGGTAGTAGTGGACGTTCCGTTCACTGCTAAAACTGTGGCGGCGCCCATCGCTACACCGAGTGCTAGCATCCGCTCGACTGGGCGCGGATTACTCGTGGGCTCCAGGCGGCACATGCTCTCTGTTCCGCGTCCGGCATGTCAGCCTCGACTTCCTCGGGACGCTTGGCAGCCACGACTGCAGCTGTTCCTGCTTCCCCACCGGCGAGTAGCAGTGATCCGGAACCACACGAAAGCACCATCGCCGAGCTTCGTCACCTTCTGGCACTCCGCTTTCAGGGAGGTACGAGTGTGTTTTCACAGTTGAGTGATTCACAGACTGTCGGTCCGTCTGTCCATGTGGCTCGGGATGACTCGTGTGGGGGGGCACAGTCGGCATGTGATGATGATGGGCCTGACTGTACAGATTGGATTCATGAGTTCCACCTTTGTACCATTCCACGTTTCTCCCCACCTGTTGCTCAGCGTCCGTCTGAGGCTGAGTGTTCCATTGCCCGTTGTACAATGACGTCCTCTAGTCGTGATGCCGGTGGCACTTGGATCATCGATTCAGGTGCCACTCATCACATGACGTGTCGTCGTAGTGACTTCGTTGTTCTCGGCCCTGTTGCGTCTGTTCGTTCCGTTCGCACCGGCTCTGGTCAGTCCTTGCCAGTCCAGGGTGTTGGGGTCGTGCGCTTGGATGGTCCGTCTGGCCCCTTGTTTTTCTCCGAGGTGCTGTTTGTGCCTGACCTTGAGCTCAGTTTGCTTTCTGTACGTGCTTGCACACTGATGGGACTCTCTGTGGAGCACACTGCCGAGTCCGCGACTGTGNAATGACGTCCTCTAGTCGTGATGCCGGTGGCACTTGGATCATCGATTCAGGTGCCACTCATCACATGACGTGTCGTCGTAGTGACTTCGTTGTTCTCGGCCCTGTTGCGTCTGTTCGTTCCGTTCGCACCGGCTCTGGTCAGTCCTTGCCAGTCCAGGGTGTTGGGGTCGTGCGCTTGGATGGTCCGTCTGGCCCCTTGTTTTTCTCCGAGGTGCTGTTTGTGCCTGACCTTGAGCTCAGTTTGCTTTCTGTACGTGCTTGCACACTGATGGGACTCTCTGTGGAGCACACTGCCGAGTCTGCGACTGTGACTGCCAGTCACACTCGCAACATTGTTCTGCGTGCCTCTGTTGTGGATGACCTGTACCGTGTTTCCCGGACTTCTGCCCCTTGCTCCACTTCCCCTTCAGCTCGTGTTTTTGTCACTGGTGTTTTGTCTCCTGAGCACCAGTGATTGCTTCATCGCCATCTGTGTCATGTAGGCTCCGACACTGTGTCGAAGCTCGTTAGGACACAACCCACTCTCGGTCTTGATGCGGCTTCTTTCGAGAAGCCGCCCAAGACCGACTGTCTTTTCTTCGCCCAGGGTAAGATGCATCGCTGCACCTACCCCGACTCACGATCTCGCGCACTTCACCCTCTTGAGCTCGTCCATTTGGACCTTCTTGGTCCTCTTCATGTCGAGTCTATGTCCGATAGGGGTCGATACGTCCTGACGCTGACTGATGATTTCACCCGGATGCGGTGGGTCTACAGCCTGCGCCAGAAGAGTGACGCCGCTCTCGCGTTTCGCCTCTGTCTAGTGATGGCTGAGCGTCAGTCCCGCCACACGCTGCATACTTTCCGATCGGATCGTGGCGGTGAGTTTCTAGGCAAGATGGATAGCTTCTTCGCTGAGCACGGGATTCTTCACCAGGTCTTCGCTCCTGCTACTCCTCAGTAGAACGGTGTTTCTGAGCGTTGGAACCGCACCATGGAGGATGCAGTTCGCGCTATACGGTCTGAGTGCGGTCTCCCAGAGTCCTTCGCTTTCGAGGGCTTTGCCTACATGACTTGGGTCTGGAACCGCCTCCCGCACGGTCCTCTTCCGGACCACGTCACACTGTATGAGCTCTGGTTCGGCCATCGTGCTGACCTTCGTCTCGCTCACGTCTGGGGGTCCTTGGCTTTCGTGTGGTACACCGAGGACCAGCAGGGGTCCAATGTCTCACCGCGGGATCGCATGTGTGCCTTCGTCGGCATCTCTCCGCGATCGAAGGCCTGGCGATTTTGGGACCCTACCCATCGTCGTATTGTTGAGTCACACGACACGCTCTTCTTTGAGTCCCTCACCTACCGTGATCTGACGTCGATTACGTTGCTGTCTGTCACGCACATCCCTATGTGTGAGGTTTCTCGCCGGATGGGGGAGTCTTCGCCTGTGAGCACCCCTCGTCAGGCTGATGTGTCCGTTCGAGCTCCCTCTACTTCACGGTCTCCGGCTCTTGATGACCCAGCGATCATCGCTGTCGGCCCAGAGACATCTCCAGCACCACCGGTTTCTACCCCGGTTCCCTCGCCTCCTTCCGGTACCCATGATCCTACACATATGCGTATTCCTGTGTCCGCCGGCACTCCTGCCTCTGTGTGTAGTCTAGTCTCATCTGTCCCTACTGCCATATCGAGTCCCGTGTCTCCCACACACGTCCCTCCTCGCACGACATCACCAGCTCCCTTGGCTCCGCTCTCCCCGGCTGTGACTGTGCCCGTTCCTAAGCCTGAGGTGCGCCCCTCGAGCCCAGGTTACTCCCGTGAGCCTGGCGGTCATCTTCGACCATTGGACTCCGGAGCTCAGTGAGCGTCTGGTCCTGCACCCAGGCGCTCCACTCGCAGCGTCGCGAGTGGTGACCCCGGCACAAAGGCCCTAGGCCTGAGTGTCCGCACTGAGCACACAGAGGTACATCCAGCGTTTCCAGTAGGGCACGACCTCATCACTCGCGAGTTCCACATCGCTTGTGATGCAGCAACCGATCTTGTGGTCATCGGACTCAGCACTGTGGCGTGTGCTCTTACCATGCAGAGCTCTCCCGCTTTGGCGCCTGACCCGGGCACACTGAGGGAAGCTCTCTCATCACAGGATGCTGACGCTTGGCGTGCTGCCTGCGAGGATGAGCTTCGAGCCATCCGAGAGCACGGAGTTTACGAGCTAGTCGACCTTCCACCTGGAAGGAAGGCTATTCAGGTCAAGTGGGTCTCTTGCAAGAAGGTGAAGCCAGATGGCTCACTGGAACGCCACAAGGCTCGCTTTGTCATCAAGGGGTACTCTCAGATTAAGGGCATCGATTACACTGACACCTTCGTCCCTGTCGGCCGTATGACCTCATTCGAGCTCTGTTCGGTGTAGTGGCTCAACATGACTGGGAACTACACCAGATGGATGTGAACAATGCGTTCCTCCATGGCTCTCTGGATGAGGAGATCTACGTGGCTCAGCCACCCGGTTTTGAGGATGGAAACAAGGTCTGGCACTTGCGCAAGTCCTTGTACGGCCTCAAGCAGTCTCCTCGGTGTTGGAACCAGGAGATCACCGACACCCTGACTCGTGCGGGATATGTACAAAGCGAGGCAGATCCCTCTCTCTTCATCCGCCGGAGGCCTGAGCGGTTCACCGCCATCCTGGTCTATGTCGACGACCTTCTGATCGCGTCTCCTTCACTAGAGGCCGTGAAGGAGGCTAAGGCCATCCTCCAGACTACCTACACGATGAAGGACCTTGGTCTTGCAGTGGTGTTTCTCGGCATGGAGATCGTACGAGACCGCAGACGTCGTACTCTGCTACTGCACCAGGCCCGATACGCACGCGTTGTGGGGGAGCGCTTCAGCGATCTCCTTGGCGCAGTGCCCACGGCTTCCACACCCCTCACACCCGACGGGCAGGATGCCCTGAAGGTGGACGATTCCACACAGCTGGGGGAGACAGAGGATGCGACCTTGTACCTCTGTCTTACCGGATCCCTGATGTACCTGGCCACTACCACATGTTCGGACATCGCATTCGCCGTCAACCTCCTTGCCCAGTTTTTGCAGGCTCCATGTGCTAGAGCCCTTCATGCGGCTGTGCGAGTGGTGCGGTACGTTGTCATCACACCGTACCTCGGACTCTGCTTTCGCCGGCAGTGTTCGGTGGTCCTTGATGGGTACACCGACAACGACTGGGCCTGGAGCCCAGACGGACGCAGTCGTACCGATTACGTGTTCCTGCTTGGTGGTACCGCTGTGTCTTGGCGCAGCGGGAAGCAGGGCTGCATTGCACGTAGCTCATCAGTGGCAGAGTATGTCGCTCTAGGAGCAGGGGCTGCTGAGGCGGTATGGCTACAACGTCTGTTCCTTGAGCTGGGTCAGTAAGTACCCGCCATTGTGCTTCGTTGCGACAACCAGAGTGCTCTTGCTATCGCGGAGAACTTTGGTGTCTTCCATGCTCGCACGAAGCACATTGTAGTAGAGCATCACTTTGTGCGTGACTTGGTGGAGCGACACGTTTCAGTGCTGCACGTGTATGAACATGCGTACCATCGGGTCATGGGGGAGTGTTGTGATTTGTGACGTTCCTGTCGACCTGTACAGTTTACTATGACCACTCGGCCGTGTCCATACTCGTGCAGATCCCTGATGCGGACCCAGGCGGTACCGGTGCGTCGTCCGGTGGCGGACTACCGGCTTGGAGCTGACCGACGGCTGTTCCAGAGCTCTGGACGCTACCCGGGACCTCCTGTAGTTTTTCTGCAGCACGTAGGACTTTATCGGTGGACTGGCCGTGGGCCCGATTTGCATGTTTTTGCATTGTGTGTCCACCGTTCGATGCCGGATGCATGCATGTGACCAGTCGTAGCGTCCAGCTTGTGATTCTGCATGTCTAGGTTCAGACGGCGTAGCATTCTGACATGTGTGCGCAGAGTTACGGCCAAAACAGTGGTTTTGGGCCGGTTTTAGGACAGATCTTGCACTGCCGTGTGCGACACCTGCTGTGCGCCGCGGCAGGTACTTATGCCGTGGACCTGTCATTTGTCATTTCTCTCTGCAAATGCTATTGAAGCATTCTGACACTTTGCCTTTGTGTTGCCTAGCCAAACCCTTGCCGTCGCGTGCACGACTTGTGACTGTCGTCACCGTCTGACCAGGCACTGACGCCTAGTCAGCGGCGGTGTCGCTAGGACGCTTCTACGCATCTTCTCAAGTATTATGTCATAAGCGTTGTGATGTGAGGCATTCCTGTCTATGAACACAGCTCATTGTCACCATTCAGTCGTGATTGCTGTGTCGGTCCTGCTAAAATGCGTCTAGGGAATGTAGGCCCATGTTGGAAGAGACATGAGCTCTGGTGGTGAGCGAGAGAAATGCAGCGCCAAGATTTGGCTAAGTCTAGAACGAATGATTCAAGAATGAAGGAGAGAGTACAATAAGCCCTGCTGGGAACTGGCGGCTAGCCCAGCAGGCCCCGTCATCCCCGTCTCACCAATAGGCACGAACGGGGAATATGCATGTCATAGAGCATGAAAACAATAACGTAGGTCTCATGAGGCACCGGAGCAGTCAACCGGGTGCCCGGGTCTCGACCGACAGGAAAATATGTGATGTACCCCTAACGTCTCCAAACTCTACGGTGATACACTAGCATAACCGACTAGCTAGGCGAGACAAATTTAGGCCTCTCGAGACGTCAGAATATGTAACCGGGCGTGCGGGTCTCAGCCACATGCACACTACACACATATGACAAGGGGCCAACATGACTAGACCAATCAGTGCTGGGTCTCCCAAGGTACTGATGTAAAACACCAAGTACCCAGGTCTCAACCACGGAAAGAGTTTATCACCTGTCAGAGACTATGCGGTGAAACTTCTGTAGTTAGCGCCAAGACGCGGACACTCATTCGCTGCCATGCAAGCTAGTCACGCAAGACATCCATGGTTGTAGGTGAGAAAGTGCAAGGAAGCTTCCTAGCAGCACTCCCGTTGACCAGGCGTCAGTGCCTGATCAGACAGTGACGACAGTCACAAGTCGTGCACTCAACGGCAAGAGTTTGGCTAGGAGAGACAAGGCAAAGTGTCTGAATGCTTCAATAGCATTTGCAGAGAGAGTTAACAAATGACAGGTCCATGGCCTAAGTACCTGCCACGGCGCACAGCGGGTGTCGCACGCGGCGGTCCAAGAGCTGTCCTAAAACCGGCCCAAAACCACTGTTTTGGCCATAACTCTGCACACACATGTCAGAATGTTACGCCGTCTGAGCCTAGACATGCAGAATCACAAGACGGACGCTTCGACTGGTCACATGCATGCATCCATCATCAGACGGTGGACACATAATGCAAAAACATGCAAATCGGACTCATGGCTAGTCTGCCGAAAGACTCCTGCAGGCTGCAAGAAAACAGCAGGGCGTCCCGGCAGTGTCCGGGGCTCTGGAACGGTAGTCGGCCAGCTCCAAGCTGGTAGTCCGCCGCCCGTCGTCCCTTCGATGTCACCGGGGCCCGCCTCAGGGATCTGCACGAGTATGGACACGGCCGAGTGGTCACAATAGACTATACAAGAACGTCACAAATCACAACACTCCCCCGTGACCCGATGGTACGCATGTCCATACACGTGCAGCACTGGGACAAGTACAATAGTGAGTGTGAAACAGATGAGACACAGACGCACATCCCACACTCAACCACCCTCAGGCATGGGGCGAAACCCAACAGAACAAATGGCCACCAGGAACTTTCCGCGAGCTAGTGCCTTCGTCAAGAAATGAGCACGCTGCATGTCAGTGCCAACCCACATGACAGAGATCACGTGTCGCTCCACCAGATTACGCACAAAGTGATGCTCAACCGCAATGTGCTTTGTGTGAGCGTGAGACATCGGAGTTCTCCGCAATGGCGAGAGCACTCTGGTTGCCACAATGAAGCACAATGGCGGGTACTGACTGACCAAGCTCAAGAAAGAGGCGCTACAGCCATACCGCCTCAGCAGCCCCTGCGCCCAAAGCAACGTACTCTGCCTCCAACAAGCTACGTGCGATGCAGCCATGCTTCCCGCTACGCCAAGATAGAGCGGTACCAGCGAGCAAAAACACGTAGCCAGTACAGCTGCGTCCATCTGGGCCCCAAGTCCAGTCTCTATCAGTGTAGCCGTCAAGAACCATAGAACACTGCCGAAGAAAGCAGACTCCGAGGTACGACGTGGAGACCACGTACCGCACTACTCGCACAGCCGCGTGAAGGGCTCTGGCACGAGGAGCCTGCAAGAACTGAGCGAGGAGGTTGAAAGCGAAAGCGATGTCAGGACGTGTGGTAGTGGCCAGGTACAACAGGGATCCGATGAGACGGAGGTACAAGGTTATGTCCACTCTCTCCCCCAGCTGTGTGGGATCATCCACCTTCAGGGCATCCTGCCCATCGGGTGTAAGAGGTGTGGAAGCGGTGGGCACTACACCAAGGAGATCGTTGAAAAGCTCCCCCACGACTCGTGCATATCGAGCCTGAAACAGCAACAGTGTCTGACGCCTGCGATCTCGCACGATCTCCATACCAGGAAACACCGATGCAGGACCGAGGTCCTTCATCCTGTAGGCAGTCTGAAGGACAGCCTTGGCCTCCTTCATGGCCTCCAGGGACAGAGACGCGATCAGAAGGTCATTGACATAGACCAGGATGGCAGTGAACCGCTCGGGTGTCGGTAGGATGAAGAGAGAGGGATCTGCCTCGCTCTGGACATATCCCGCACGAGTCAAAGTGCCGGTGATCTCCCGGTGCCAAGACCGCGGAGACTGCTTGAGGCCGTACAAGGACTTGCGCAAGCGCCAGACCTTGTCACCGTCCTCAAAGCCTGGTGGCTGAGCCACGTAAATCTCCTCATCCAGAGAGCCATGGAGGAACGCATTATTCACATCCATCTGGTGCTATTCCCAGTCATGTTGAGCCACTATTCTGAACAGAGCTCGTGCTGAGGTCATGCGGGCGACAGGGGCAAAAGTGTCAGTGTAATCAACGCCCTCAATTTCAGAATATCCCTTGACGACCAAGCAGACCTTGTAGCGTTCGAGTGAGCCATCTGGCTTCACTTTCTTGCGAAAGACCCACTTGACCTGAATAGCCTTCCTCCTAGGCAGAAGGTCGACAAGTTCATAGACTCTATGCTCTCGGATGGCGCGAAGCTCATCCTCGCAGGCAGCTCGCCAAACATCAGCATCCTGTGATGAGAGAGCTTCCCTGAGGGTGTCCGGGTCGGGCGCCACAGAGGGAGAGCTCTGCATGGCAAGGACACACGCCTTGGTGCTAGGCCTGACGACAACAAGATCAGCAGCTGCATCACAAGCGATATGGAACTCGCGAGTGATGAGATCGTGCCCTACGAGACACGCTGGATGTACCTCTCTGAGCTCAGTGTGGACACTCAGGCCTAGGGCCTTTGTGCTGGGGTCACCACTCACGATGTTGCGAGAGGGGCGCCTGGGTGCGGGGCCCGACGGTCGCTGAGCTCCGGAAGCCAGTGGTCGAAGATAGCCACCAGGCTCACGGGAGTATCCTGAGCTCGAGGGGTGCACCCCAGGCTCAGGGACAGACACGACCGCAGCTGGTGGGGGCTGAGACAAGGCAGCCGGTGATGTCGTGCGGGGAGACACATGTGTGGGGGACACGGGACTGGATGTGACAGCAGGAGCAGGCAAGACCGAACCGGACACAGAGGCAGGAGTGCCAGTAGACGCGGGTACGGGAGTAGGCGAGACTGGACCAGACATAGAGATAGGAGTGCCGGCTGACGCAGGTGCTGGCGCGGAAGTAGGTGCGGGAGCTGAAGCAGGGACACAGGCTGTGGGGTGTGAAACAGGCTGTATGGGCGAGGTCTCTGGACCGACAGCGATGATCGCCGGGTCATCAAGGGCCGGAGACTGAGAGGTGAAGGGGGCTCGAACGGACCCATTAGCCTGATGAGATGTGCTCGCTGGCGTAGAAAGCTCCCCCATCTGCCGAGAACCCTCACAGGTCGGAACATGTGTGGCGGAGAGTGCCGTGATCGAAGTCAGGTCACCGTAGGTGAGGGACTCAAAAAAGAGCGCGCCGCGGTACTCAATGAGGCGACGACGAGTAGGGTCCCAAGAGCGCCAAGCCTTTGACCGCGGGGAAATGCCTACGAAGGCACACAAGCGACCCCGAGGTGAGACCTTGGACCCCTGCTGGTCCTCAGTGTACCACATGGAGGCCAGGGATCCCCAGACGCGAGCGAGACGAAGGTCAGCACAATGTCCAAACCAGAGCTCGTACGGTGTTTCATGGTCCAGAAGTGGACCGTGCGGGAGGCGGTTCCAGACCCACGTCATGTAGGCGAAGCCCTCAAAAGCGAAGGACTCAGGGAGACCGCACTCAGACCGCATAGCGCGAACTACATCCTCCATGGTGCGGTTCCAACGCTCGGAAACACTGTTTTGCTGAGGGGTAGCAGGAGCGTAGACCTGGTGCAAAACCCCGTGCTCGGCAAAGAATCTTTCCATCTCGCCAAGGAACTCACCGCCGTGATCCGAGCGGAAAGTATGCAGCGTGTGACGTGACTGACGCTCAGCTATCACTAGCCAGAGTCGAACCACAAGGGCGGTGTCGCTCTTCTGACGCAGGCTGTAGACCCACCGCATCCGGGTAAAGTCATCAGTCAGAGTCAGAACATACCGACCCCGATCAGATAGGGACTCGACCGGAAGAGGACCGAGAAGGTCTGGGTGAACTAACTCAAGAGGCCGAAGCACTCGGGAACGAGAGTCAGGGTAGGTGCATCGGTGCATCTTCCCCTGAGCGTAATAGGGACAGTCGGTCTTGGGTGGCTTCTCGAAAGAAGCCGCGTCAAGACCGAGAGCTGGTTGTGTCCGAATGAGCTTCGACACAGTATCGGAGCCCACGTGACACAGACGGCGATGAAGCAACCGCTGGTGTTCCGGAGACAGAATACCAGTGACAAAAACTCGAGCGGAGGAGGAAGGGGAGCAAGGGGAGGAGGTACGAGAGACGCGATACAGATCATCGATGACAGAGGCACGAAGGACAACACTGCGAGTGTTAGTAGCAGTCATAGTCGCTGAGTCTGCGGTATGCTCCACAGAGAGACCCATCAGTGTACAGGCACGCACAGAAAGCAGGTTGAGCTCAAGATCAGGCACAAATAGCACATCAGAAAGGTACAAGGGGCCAGACGGACCATTGAAACATACAACCCCAACACCATGGACTGGCAAGGACTGACCAGAGCCTGTACGGACGGAACGGACAGACGTGACAGGACCGAGAATGACAAAATCACTACGACGACACGTCATGTGATGAGTGGCACCAGATTCGATGATCCAAGTGCCATCGGAGTCACGACTGGTGGACGTCACTGTACAACGGGTAGCGGAACACTCGGCATCAGAGGGACGCTGAGCCGTCAGTGGGGAGGAACGACACAGGACACAAAGATGAGACTCATGAACCCAATCGGTGCAGTCAGGCCCATCATCATTACATGCTGACTGTGGCCCCCCACACGTGTCGTCATGAGTCACAGAAACGGACGGACAGATAGTCTGTGGACCACCCAACGAGGACAACACACTCGCACCTCCCTAAAAGCGGAGCGCCAGAAGGTGTCGGAGCTCAGCGATGGTGCGGTCGCGTGGGTCCGGATCGCTGCTACTCGCCGGTGGAGAAGCGGGAACAGTTGTGATCGTGGCCGCCATGCGTCCGGAGGCTGGCGAGGAGGACGTGCTGGACGTGGAACAGAGGGCGTGTGCAGCCCGGAGCCCACGAGTAATCCACGCCCAGTCGAGCGGCTGCTGGAACTCGGTGTAGCAATGGGTGCCTCCACAGTTGTAGCAGTGAACAGAACGTCCACTGCTACCACTGGAGGGTGACTGCTGTTGTGACTGCTGCTGGCCTGATCCACGATTCCCCTTCTTCGTCTTCCCCTGAGCTGCTACTGCAACACCCTGTGTCTGAGTGGGTGTGGAAGGGACCGAAGAGGAGGAGGAAGACAAGGAAGTGATGGAGGATGGAGAAGGAGACTGCAGGAGGGAAGATGGTGGTGATGTGATGACTGCTGGAGCAAGGGAAGTCTCGTGATTGGCCACAGCTGCAACGCACACTGAAGTCACGTGAAGGAAGAGCTGATGCGCCCAAGGGAGAAGCTACAGAGTGGCTGAAAAGGGCTCGAGGATAGCGTTGCTGTACCGTGTGAAGATGTCGGTATACTCAAAGCGAACTTCGAGCATCATCGTACGGAGCGCCCGCAGTTGTGTGCCTCCGGAGGTCCCAAGGCGCGTGTAGATGCGCATGGCGCGTCGCGAGTAATCGGCTGCAGGCTCTGCAGGCCCCTGACAGAGAGAGTGGAAGGCACGAATGTGTGCTACACGGGTGGCGTGCATCTCTGCGGCCAGTAGGGATAAGGTTAGATCCCAACCTCCGCGTGGATTGGCGCCGGTGCCTGTGCCGGGCTTGCCAAGGAAGGGGCGGAAGTCGACGACGGTCTCGCGAAGCATGGCATAGAGGAGTCCGCGCATCGCCCTGGCTGCTGTCAGCACCTGCGCTGGGTCTGTAGGCTGATACGGGCTAAGGTAGTAGGGCCACACACCCTCTGAGGTAGCCCAAACCTGAAAGAGGATCTCCCAGTAGTCGAAGCCGTCCTCAGTGATGTACCGTGGAGGCTGTGTCTCAAAGTCCTTTGGTTGCCGCTCCATGGGGAGAGCAACCGCAGGCCGAGGGGGACGAGGGATGGGAAAGACTCCTGGAAGGGGATAGTCACCGGGATAGTCGGGTGACGATCGCACCGTAGGAATCCGAGGAGATCTGGTGCCCGTCTGCAGCTGACAAAGACGCTCCTGAAGAACTCGAATCTCATGATCCGGGGAGTCGTCCGTCATGCATGGCATGAATGGATCATCCAGGAGGTCAGAAGGTGGTGGGTCAGGTCGAGCTCCTGTAACGAGTACCTGAGCTGACTGCTGTGTAGAGACCGCGACGCCGGCAGCTCCCTCGGAAACCTGCTGTGGGACTGTGGACTGGCCACGCAGAAGCTCAGTCAGCGTACGGATGGCATCAGTCTGCTCCCGCTGTAGGCAACGCATCTCGACCTGCTGTCTCCGCAGGTCCTCAATGGCCTGCGAGCATGGGCTCAGGACCCCAGAAGAGGAGGAGGGATCAAATGTCGCCTTCCCCTTGTTGTCCGACGAGTCCATGTCGCCTCTCAGTATGGGTTGACAGACCAAGTTTGTCGGATTGCAAAAGCGTCAGCGTTTCTTGAAGGGTTGAGACGCTGGCAATTTTTTACTGTCCGGCCAAAAAATTGGCTAAGTGTGGTGCTGACATTAGCACGTGGTTGCTGACGTCAGCACGACCTGATGATGTTAGCAAGCAAAAATGCTGACGTCGGCTCAATTTTCTCCTTTTTTTTTCGGTCTTCTCTCGCAGATCTGCGCGAGCGTGCAGCCGCTCCACGGCGGCTGTGTGGAAGCTGCGCGGAGGCTGCGCAGCAGCTTCCGCTCAGTGGCTACTGCAATTGTGCCTTCAGCTACAGCAGCAGCTGCGTGGGTACGTGCGTAGTAGTGGCAGCAGTGGTTGTGCAATGCCGCTACTGCTGCTGCGCATTGCGGCTGTTGCTTGCTGCCGCCGCCGCGTGCTCCTGCTGCTGCTGCTGCGCTGCTGTTGCTGCAGCTACTACTGTTCTGCTGTTGCCGCCGCGACTGCCACTGCTTCTGCTATGCTGCTGCCGCCATTGTCGACGCTCCATGTTGTTGCCGCGACTGTCGCAGCGGCTGCGGATGGCAGCTGCACTCACTGCAGCCGCCATGCATTGTTGTAGCTGCTGCTACGGTGCTGCTACTGCCGCTGCTGCTACTGCTGCTCTACTACTATGCTGCTTCTGGCACGGTGTTAACGCCGCTGCTACGGTCTCACGTGATGGGTGTGGGTTACGTCGATGGCGACGGGCTGTCTTCGACAGGCCCCAGTGGATCTCTTGCAGCGCTGACTCTCACTGGTGCTGCTTTGCTGCCTTTGTGCTGCACAACTGAGTGAGAACTGTCTCACTGCTCTGATACCATGAGAAAGTGCAAGGAAGCTTCCTAGCAACACTCCCGTTGACCAGGCGTCAGTGCCTGATCAGACGGTGACGACAATCACAAGTTGTGCACTCAACGGCAAGAGTTTGGCTAGGAGACACAAGGCAAAGTGTCTGAATGCTTCAATAGCATTTGCAGAGAGAGTTAACAAATGACAGGTCCATGGCCTAAATACCTGCCGCGGCGCACAGCGGGTGTCGCACGCGGCGGTCCAAGAGCTGTCCTAAAACCGGCCCAAAACCACTGTTTTGGCCATAACTCTGCGCACACATGTCAGAATGCTACGCCGTCTGAACCTAGACGTGAAGGATCACAAGACGGACGCTACGACTTGTCACATGCATGCATCCATCATCAGACGATGGACACATAATGCAAAAACATGCAAATCGGACTCATGGCCAGTCTGCCGAAAAGACTCCTGCAGGCTGCAGGAAAACAACAAGGAGTCCCGGCAACGTCCGGGGCTCTGGAACGGTAGTCGGCCAGCTCCAAGCTGGTATTCCACCGCCCGTCGTCCCTCCGATGTCACCAAGGCTCGCCTCAAGGATCTGCACAGGTATGGACACGACCGAGTGGTCACAGTAGACTGTACAAGAACGTCACAAATCACAACAGTAGGTAGAGCGAGGATTTGGTAAAAAACTGCCTTCAAAGAAAGCGAGAGGAGAGTGACGGTAGTAACAAGCTAGCGAGCTCTTAGCACGCGGTTGACCGGGCCACCCACTCGAGCAGCTTGAAGTGGGGCCTGACCACCACCCCGGGGTCGAACCGAACCGGTCAGCTAAAAGTCGCCATGGTCTCCCACACCTCGGAGCTACCGAGAATGTGGCCCCGTAGGATCAGCAACCCAGTGTAAGTGCTACACACATAGCTTAGCATACAGGTTAGAAACAACCAAGAATCCACATCAACCACGAGCATATGTGGAGCATTCACCTCCCATGTTATCTCTATCATGTTTTAGCCATCCAATGGCCAATCACCAAATGCCGAGAACGTCAAGAACTAATTCTGGTAGAACTTGAGCATGGTTGAGCTCATACCAATCTTGCACCCAGGCCCACAGCTTCATATCTGCTCAGTCACCTGCAATGATAGTGTGTGTAGACGGATGGAGACAATAGGTCACTTGCGTGTTTTAACTGACACAACCAACACTATCCCATGACCCACGGACGAACAACCCACACACCACATCAAGACTCACGACAAGAGGAAAAGATAAGAAGTTGTCACATCAGCTAGGAGCATCACGTGCATGCAATTGTTGGTTTTTGTGCATCTCTCATTGTACTCTGTTGTGTCCTCACGGCTTGTGTACATCGGCGTGTAGATGACTGACGGCGAGACCTGACGTCACTGGAGTGTCGCTCGGTGGAGCCGACGCACGCAGAGGCCCACTCACCCGTCGCTGGAGCCTCCTCCCTCTGGCGATACGCTCAGCTCCATCGGCAGGCCTCCTCGGTGGTCGGGCCGCCAGCAGTCACTGTCATTGCGGATGTAGTCTGCATGCACTTAGCACTGTTTCTGGCTGTGGCATTGCGTCTGCAGCATCATGCGATGCCTAGGGTCCATGTCTTCTGTTGTCTTCTGTTAACGATGCCAAACAGGCCCTGTTTGGCATCGTTAACTGTCATAGGCACTGCCTGGTTTCGTGGAGCCATAACTTCTTGTAGCTATTTTTCTAGCTGATTCTGACCGCACGACTGCATTCGCAGCATCGGTATTATGGTATGGTCCAGTTTTCAGGCAAAACGGACGACGCTTGGGTTTTGGGCTGTCGGGCGTCTGGCAAGGCTCACGGAGAAAACCCTGCCTGCCTGAAAATAGGTCTAGGACTATTTTCTGATTGGCTGGTTAGCTGAGTAACACCTTTTACACTAGTGGAGGGGAGCTAGAACTTGGAGGGGTCTCCCATTGTTTCTCATTCTTCATTGCTAATCAGTTACTTCCAGTTTTCAGCTGCTTTCTGGCGCTAACACTGGCGCGCACACTTCTGAGTAACAAACACAGAGCTTCCAGACTTAGTCTCTAGAGCAGCAGACTGAGGGGGCAGCAGACTTAAGCAACAAGCGTGGAAGCCCGCACGCTGCATCGACAACGCATGCTGCACCAACCTGCTGCCTAGATTTCTAGCTTGGTAACAGAGCCAGAGCATAGCAGCAGCAGCAGAAGACTGGCGTACAGGTGCCAGACAACGCCGGCGGACCCCCATACGCGCCAGTGCAGGGGAAATGCTACCGGATTTTTTCCGGCAGCATTGACCTGCCTGGTGGCGGCGTCAGATTTTTTTCCCACGGCCACTGGGCCAAGGAAAATGCTGCTGAATTTTTTTGGCAGCACTGACCCCCACACGTGACGCGAGGAGGTGAGCGACAGGCTGCGTCCATTATCTGCGGGCGACGACGCACGCGGCAACGTCACCCAGGTGCAGTCACTTGCACCAGTACGTAGTAGCAGCAGCTTGGAGCAGCGGCAGCCGCAGGCAACGGCAGGGAGCAGTGGCAGCAGCAGCCAGCAGCAGCTGCGTGCAGCAGCAGCAGCAGGCAGAAGCAGCAGCTTGCAGTAGCCCGTAGCAGCAGCAGCCCGAAGCAGCAGCTTGCAACAGCAGCAGCCTGCAGTAGCAGCTCGCAGCAGTAGCAGCCCGCAGCAGCAGCGAGCAACAGCAGCGGCAAGCAGTAGCTGCAACAGCGTGCAACAGCAGCAGCAGGCTATAGCAGCCGCAGCAGCAAGCAGCAGTAGCAGCCAGCCGCAGTAGCTGCTGCAGCGAGTAGCTGCCAGCAACGACTGCTGCTGCTCGTTGCCCGCAGAGAGCGAGCAGCGAGCAGCAGCCTGCTGCTGCCAACGAGCATCTGCCTGCTGCCAGCGAGTAGCAGCTCACTGCCAGCGAGCAGCAGCCCGCTACTCGCAGCTGACAACGAACAGCTGCCCGATGTGATGAACGAGGAAGAAAGGGAAAAAAAGGAGAGCAAAAAAAATTCCCCCACATTGACGCCACTACTGCAGCAGGTGCCTTTGCTGCTACAGCAGCCCTAGCAGCCACAGCAGCCCACAACAGCAGCAACTGCTGCTGCAACTATGGACGTAGTAGCAGAAGCCGCAGCAGCTGCAGCGGCAAAGGCAACAGCAGCAGCATCAGCAGTAGTAGCAGCAGCAGCAGCACCAACTATGGCAGCAGCCGTTGCAGCAGCAACCAGCAGCAGCAACCAGCAGCAGCAACAACAACAGCAACAGTAGTAACAACATCAGCTGCAGCAGCGGCCCCAACAACAATTGCTGACGTAAGCATCTCGTTGCTGACATCACTACTGGCGTCACTGCTGACGTCATCAACTAAAAAAAAACCAAAGAAAGGGGCAAGGGAAGGGGGAAGCTATCCTAAGGGTGGGTAGGGTGTCCACCGCCCTCAACAACGCCACTGCTAACGTTAGTAACCCAAAAAGAGAAAAAAAAACAAACAAACAAAATAAAGGGCATCACACCATGGCTGGTAGTCCCATTGGGGAGGGGTCCTCCTCTGTTGGGGGGACCCCCGCCCCCCTTTCTTGTAGCGGCTGCAGCAACAACAGCAGCAGCAGCAGCGGAAGCAGCAGTAGTAGCAAGAGCAGCAGCAGCAGCAGCAGAAATAGCAACATGTTCAGCAACAGACGCAGGAGCAGCAGCAGGAGCAGCAGCAATAGCGGAAGCAGCGGCAGCAGCAGCAGCAACAGGAGGAGCAGCGACGCCAGCAGCCCCCTGATGTCATTGGCGATAACCCTGACCCCCTCGCTACCCTTCAGCAACGGCTTGCCGCCCTGACGCAACAGCTTGCGACACTACAACCGTTAGTCTCCCAGTCTACCCCCAATGCGCCTCCTTACTTCCCCCCTCCCTGCCGCGCCAGCCCAGCTGTGTCTGTTGCCACACAATACTTGGCGCAGCAGCAGACTCTGTGCCAGCAGCAGACTGACCTCCGTCCTTGGCCCCACTCTGGGTGCCGGCCGCAGGCAAAAGGACTTTGAGACGCCGCCGCCGCCGCTTCAGGCCGGCGAGCAGTTCCGGAGTTGGGAGCTCAACTTCCGCATCTGGGTACAGGGTGAGGGCCTGTGGGCATACTACACCCTGCCATATGACGCCACCCTGGCTGACCAGCTGTATGACGCTGGTCGTGCCGTCCGGGCTCTCGTCCCTGTCGCCCCTCCGGCTTCCTTCCTCGCCCTCGAGCCCTTCTTAGGCGACTTTACCGCTGGCGCCACCCCAGACCCTGTAGCCGCATGGCACGTTCTCACTCGTCCCCATCGCTTGTCCAGCGACGCTGAGACTAGCCCCCTACTGCGGGAGTTCAACTCCCTGCACATGGGGGCGACTGAGACGGTCACCTCCTAATGGCAGCGGGCGGAGGACATCCTTCATCGCCTCGGGAAATCTGCCCCACCCCCTTTGGCTGCACTCCTCACAATCAAGCGCGGCGCCACCGAAGTGTACTTGGACATCTTCGTCCACTACCCTCACGACGTCTTCTCCACCATGCCGACCCAGGGCACCCTCCTTCCCTAGGCATATGAGCTCTTCCTCTACATTGAGGAAGCTCGTCTAGAGTCCCGACTCCAGCGCACGGAGGTCGTCGCATACCCTACCGTCGCCTCCCCTGCCGTCGCCTCCGTGGCCGTGGCCTCCCCCGCCGCGGCTACCTCATCATCGTCGGGGAAAAAGAAGCGTTGGACCAAGAAAGGCAAGGGTCAACAGCAGCAGCAGCAGTCATCGACCGGGTCCAGCGCTGGCGGCTCGATCTGCCACAACTGTGGTCAGCCCGGGCACGGGTGGTACACGTGCCCTCTACCGACGGATGAGGCGCGCGTCATCGCCACCATGCGTTGCCAGCACGAGCGCCGTCTTGCCTCTGCCGCCGTGACTGTCGCCGGCTCTGACACCTCCGCCTCATCCAACAGCTCCACCAGCCCGGTTGCTTCGCCGGTCCCACCGACACCACCGCCGCAGCCGTCAGCGCCGGCGCAGTCCTCCTTCTACCCGGGCTCCGACGCCATCACCCCGTACTCCGTCTACACTCCCAAACCATCCTCCTGCGAGCGCCAGCTGGAGCATTTCATCGTGCTCCAGCTCGGCCTCCCTCGCCCTCCTCCCCAGGGAAGTGCGAGTTGCATCACTTCCTGCTCCCCTGTCCAGCCCTGCATGACAGAGAATGAGCTATGATCATGCCCTGCTTCTTCTTCTGTCTCGTCGTCTCTCATTGTCGACGCTACCCCCTCCCAAGATGACGTTGCTTGGCTTGACGATTGGCAGTCTCGATTCGCACCTCCTTCCACCGCGTCCGCGTCCCTTGCTTGCTGCCATGTGACCGTTAGTGATCTTGCGACCCCAATCCAGGACTCTGCTGAGACCTGGATCATCGACTCTAGGGCCACGCATCACATGACGGCCTACCGTGAGGCCTTTAGCATGCTCGGCCCTGTAGGCGATGTTTCTGTTGTCCGGACAGGCTCTGGCCAGGTGTTGCCTGTCCGTGGTGTTGGCGTCATTCATTTCCGTGGTCCCTACGGTGCCGTCTTTCTGACCGATGTCCTCTTCGTCCCTGGTCTTGAGCTCGGCCTTCTTTCCGTCACTGCCCTTGACTGCATGAGTATGGACGTTGTGCACTCGCTTGGTGTTGGCATTGTGTCGTTGCGTCCATCTGGTCTTGTCGTACTGCACGCCACCGCCCGTGGCAACCTGTGACATGTACCTCGTCTGTCTTCCTCTCCTTCCATCTCCTCCCCGTCGGCCGCCACAGGCCATGTGTTTGTCACTAGCACACTTTCTCCTCGGCACACTTGCCTCCTGCACCGCCGCCTTTGCCACGTCCACTCCGCCGTCGTAGATAGCATGCTCCGCACCCAGCCGGCCAAGGGCCTTGACCCGGAGACTTTTCCCCTCCCGTGCCCAACTGAGTGCATTGACTGCGCTCAGGGGAAGATGCACCAGTCCACGTATCCCTTGTCTTCCTCCCGCGCGTCTGCCCCCCTCGACCTTGTCCATTCGGACGTCATGTATCCTCTTCCCACCGAGTCCGTCGGTGAGCATGGTCGCTACGTCCTCACCCTCACTGACAACTATTCTCGCTACGGCTGGGTCTTTTGCCTTCGGTAGAAGAGCGATGTCGCCCACGCCATCCAGGACTGGCTTGTCCTTGCGGAGCGCGAGTGTGGCTGCTCTCTCCGCCGCTTTCGCTCCGATCGCGGCGGTGAGTACCTGGGTGAAGCCACGACCTTTCTCGCCTCCCGTGGAATTCGCCATAAAACGTCTGCGCCTTACACACCCGCCCAGAACGGCGTCTCCGAACGGTGGAACCGTACTATGGCCGATGCCGTCTGCACCATGCGAGTCGAGTTTGGTATCTCCGATGGCTTCTATTTTGAAGCCATGGCCTACATGACCTGGGTCTAGAACCAGATTCCCCACGGTCCCCTTCCCCGCAAGTCCACACCGTACCAGCATTGGTGCAGTCAGCGAGCTGACCTCCGCCTGGCTCGCGTCTGGGGCTGCATGGCCATTGTGTGGCTGCCCGTCCCACAGCAGGGCAGCAAGCTCGCCCCTCGCGGACGTCCCTACACCTTCCTCGGTGTCTCTCGTCAGTCCAAGGCTTGGCGCTTCTGGGATCCCTCCCAGCACTGTATCGTTGAGTCTCGGGACGCCCTCTTCTTCGAGGACCTGTTTCCTCGCGACCTCATTCGCTCTGGCTCATCCGTGTCTATCCCGTCAGGTGGGGGAGTGGTGAGTCCGTTCTCTGTCCTACCGCTTCCGGGTGATATATCCCTCAGTCCCTCCGAGCCGGCAGCCACAGTCACGTCCGCTGGTCCCTCTGGGCCGGCACCTCCGTTCGCGTCCCCTGGTCATTCCGGCCCAGGAGCCCCAGTCGCGTCCGTTGGTCCCTCTGGGCCGGCACCCCCAGTCGCATCCACTGGTCCCTCCAAGCCGGCAGCCCCAGTCACGTCCGCTGGTTCCGCACCTCCGGTCGCGTCCGTTGGTCCCTCCAGGACAGCAACCCCAGTCGCGTACGCTGGTCCCTCCAGGCTGGCATCTCCAGTCGAGTCCGCTTGTCCCTCCGGGCCTGTACCCCCAGTTGCGTCCGCTGGTCCCTTCGGGCCAGCAGCCCCAGTCGCGTCCGCTGATCCCTCCGGGCCAGCACCCCCAATTGCGTCCGCTGGTCCCTCCGGGCCAGCAGACCCAGTCGCGTCCGCTGGTACGTCCGGGCCAGCAACCCCGTCCGCCTCCATCAGCCTGATGGACTCAGTGCCGTCACCTGCCCTACCACGCTACACGCGTGGCCCAGGCGGCAGCCTCCAATCCAGACTGTCGGTGAGCGCGCAGACCGTCGCTCCGCGCTCCGTGGTGCCTTGACCCCCGTGGCTCCACGTGTCTCCTCCGCTCCAACGGTCATGAGTGGGGATCCTGGCACCAAGGCCCTCGGCCTGACCACCTCAGCCATCATTGTAGACCTCCACCCGGGCTCCGCACTAGGCTATGCCATGCTCCATCATGAGCATCGGTACGCTGTCGTGGCTGCACTCGCGCATATCCCACCCGGGGCTCGAGATGCACACGCTGTCTTAGTCTGTTCCACAACACGCCCGGAGGACCCAGACATCCTATGCGAGGCACGAGCCTCTCCTAAGGCCGCACACTGGGACGCTGCCTGCGCCGATGAGCTCGCCGCCATCTGATAGCACCACGTGTATGACCTTGTCGACCTTCCCCCAGGACAGAAGGCCATCGGCGCCAAGTGGGTCTTTCGGCGCAAGTGGAAGCCCGACGGGTCCTTGGACAAGTACAAGGCCCGCCTTACAGCCAAGGGGTTTGCCCAGATTCCTGGGGTCGATTACGACCAGATCTTCGTCCCAGTTGGCTGGTTCTCCACTAGCCAGGCACTCTTCAGTCTGGTCGCCCAGCATGGGTGGGAGCTGCACCAGATGGATGTGAGCAACGCTTTTCTCCATGGTTCACTGGAGGGTGAGGAGCTCTACATGGTGCAGCCCCCAGGCTTCGACGATGGCACTGGGAGAGTCTGGCGACTGCGCAAGGCCCT
>SZWC01017414.1:42406-60770 GCA_023375785.1 Penium margaritaceum
GTCGACCTTCCCCCAGGACAGAAGGCCATCGGCGCCAAGTGGGTCTTTCGGCGCAAGTGGAAGCCCGACGGGTCCTTGGACAAGTACAAGGCCCGCCTTACAGCCAAGGGGTTTGCCCAGATTCCTGGGGTCGATTACGACCAGATCTTCGTCCCAGTTGGCTGGTTCTCCACTAGCCAGGCACTCTTCAGTCTGGTCGCCCAGCATGGGTGGGAGCTGCACCAGATGGATGTGGACGCTTTTCTTCATGGTTCATGGGTGGGTGAGGAGCTCTACATGGTGCAACCCCCAGGCTTTGACGATGGCACTGGGAGAGTCTGGCGACTGCGCAAGGCCCTATATGGCCTGAAGAAGTCGCCTCGGTGCTGGAACCACGAGATTAGCAGCACGCTCCTTCATGGCGGGCTCCAGCGCAACACGGCTGACCCCGCATTGTTTGTCAGTCCGCGAGGCTAGACTTTCGCCACTGTTCTGGTGTACATCGATGATCTGCTCATTGTGTCGCCAGACATGGCTGCCATCTAGCTTGTCAAGGATCTTCTGCACGCCGCCTACCAGATGAAGGACCTTGAGTCTGCTAGGGTCTTCCTGGGCATGGAACTCGAGCATGATTGCTCCCAGGGTGTCCTACACATCCACCAGGCCGCCTATGTGCAGACGCTGTCCACCCGCTTTGCAAAGGACCTGCCACTCATACCGAGCGCATCCTCACCCATGTCACCCGATGGCCAGGCAAAGCCAAAGAGTCCTGACCCAGTCGTTGTGGGGGAGCCAGTTGACGTGAGCACGTACCTGCGAGTCATCGGGTCACTGATGTTCCTGGCGACGACGACGCGCCCAGACATCGCGTTTGCCGTCAACCTCCTGGCCCAGTTCTCTCAGGAACCGCGTCACGTCCACTACGAGGCCGCGATCCGAGTACTGCGCTATGTTGTCTCGACTCCTCGGCGAGGTCTCATGTTCCACCGTCAGCCGTCTATTGTCGCGGTGGGCTACACCGATAGTGACTGGGCCGGCAGTCCGGATGGTAAGAGTCGCACAGGTTGGATCTTTCTGATTGGCGGCACAGTTGTGTCCTGGCACAGTGGCAAGCAGGGATGCATTGCATGCAGCACTACGTGCAATGCATCCCTGATCCTGAGCTCGGAGAGTACTGTTGATATGGTGTACCCCTTGCCATGAGTGCCGTTGAGTGTACTCCCTGGTTTGACCACTGAGGAGTGGTCGAACACCTGATCTGACTTTAGATTTGGATTTCTTGGATTTTTCCATGCAGGATCGAGCTTTGAATTGCTCGATTTGAGTGAGTATTCAGAAAGTTAGCCTAGCCGGAAAAACGGGTGTTGGGTGGGTGGAATCTGGTACCCGCCATGGATGGCGGGATATTCCACCACCAGGGATCCGAGTTCATTCCTAATGGCCTCCAAATGCACCCGGGGCATGAATGAGGTGACCATAAGGACCTCCTTGACCAGGATGAACTTCTCCTTGACTTCTGGGCGAGGAAAGGCGCTTCGACGGGTCATCGTCGAAGCGCCTCCCGTTGCCTAGAGTGCAAGACCAGGTGGGCGGCTCCACCAAGGGTTACTTCGACGGCCGTAGCAGGGGCTCTACTGCCCCCTGCGTGCCTAGATGCGTTGGAAAGCTTAGATCACAGGCTATAAGGATTCGATGTAATCTCATTATGCTAACTAACAAAAACTTGTTTCGATTCAGTTCTACTGAATGCGACGTGTTCTGTCCACTCACATCCGTGATCCTTGTGCTCCACACTCTTCACCGTTGGTGTCCCTTGGCTGCCCCAAACACTGGTAGCGTGCATCATTAAGAGCTTGGCATCCTTAAGGGTGCCTCCACACCCACTAGAGCTAACAAAGGGTTATGGGCCCACGTGCCTAGAAGGACCCTAGCTCTACAACGTTTATGCTACCGTCGCACGCCATGGCACCGACCGAGCAAGAGAGCATCGGCGTCTCCAAGTTCGACGGGCTTGGCTTCCACCTTTGGAGGTGGGAGTTTGAGGTCTTCCTCGATGACAAGGGCCTGCTTGAGCTGGTCAAGGGTGAAGAAACTGCCCCTCCGGATACCGCGACGCCGGAGGAAGTGGAAGCATACAAGAAGCGCAACAAAAAGGCGCTTGCTTTGTTGGTGTATGCGCTTGCTCCGACGCAGCGCTCCCTCGTTCAAGGATGCACGGAGGGCACCGAGGCCTGGAAGAAACTCTGCACCATCTACCAGTCCACTAACCTTGCTAACCAGATCTTTGTCTTCAAGAGGCTCGTCACTCTCCGAGCCAACGAAGGCGACGACATCATGGAGATCCTGAAGCAGATTGAGTCCTTGACTGCCGAGTGCGTAGCCACTGGGTGGAAGGTTGACCCTCAGCTGCAAGCCATGATCCTCCTCCTGGCCTTGCCAGACAGTTGGAGTCCCATGATCACCGTCGTTGGCGGCTGGTCTGCCGATGAGCTTAAGTATCCAAAGGTGGCTGAGTACGTCCGCAACGAATGGATGCGGCGTGGTGGGAGAGAGAGCGGGGCAACGTCAAGTTCCGCCTATGCCGTCCATCCTCAAGGTGGAGGGGGAGGCAAGAAGGGGAAGGGTGCCAAGCATGGCACCAAGAGAGGTGACAACAAGGGGGTGTGCTACAATTGTGGCAAACAGGGCCACTACGCACGCGACTGCCCCAACAAGAAGTCGTTCCAGTCCGGGAAGGGCAAGAAGAAGGACATCCAAGCCATGATGGCCAGGGAGTCTACCGACTTGACAGATCCGGAAGTCACAGTGATCGACTCCGGATCAGGCCGCCACACACAATGCAACCGTGCCGCATTCGTCACCTACGGCGCCACCGAGCGGTGCATGACAGTGGCCAACGGCAAAACAGAATTGGCCGCGGGCGAAGGCAATGTTCGCATCGAGTCGGTGGTGAACGGGAAAGTCATTTCGTGCACCATCTACGACGTACTCCACATGCCCAACTTTGGGGCAAACCTGCTGTCAGTGAACTGCCTTACCGACAAGGGGCTCGAGGTGCTCTTCAACAAGAAGGAGGCCATCATCCGGAAGGAGGGGGACGGCGAGGTAATTGCACGTGGCAAGAGGGAGGAGGACTTGTACCTTCTCCATTCCAAGGTTCTTGCCGATGCGGTGAGGACCGATGTCGCCAACCTCGCGACAAAGGATGAAGGGGACCTGGACCTATGGCATCGTCGCCTATGCCACATCGCTCCCTCAACTGTGAGGGACATGGCAAAGCAGGAAGTGGTGCCGGGTCTTGAGGTCAAGAGCCTCGACGCAGCCAAGGACGCCGTGTGCGAGCCGTGCGTGGTCGGCAAGGCGACACGGCAGCCGTTTAATGGCAAAGGGACGCGAGCGTCGACGAAGTTGGAGGTGGTGCACACTGACGTGTGCGGACCATTTGAGAGCTCCATCGGGGGCGCTCGCTACGTCGTCACCTTCATCGACGACCACAGCCGCATGCTCTACCTCTACATCATCAAGAGGAAGAGTGATGTCCTGAATTGTATGCAGGAGTTTGTGGCGGCAATGGAGCGGCAAACGGAGTTGAAGGTGAAGGCGTTCCGGAGCGACAACGGTGGCGAGTACGAGGGCTTCTCGGCATGGATGAAGAGAAAGGGGATCGCGTAGCAGAAAACTACGCCACACTCTCCGCAGCAGAATGGCGTCACCGAGAGGGCGAACCGCACCATCCTCAACATGGTCCGGTCCATGTTGAGTGATGCCAGCCTCACGCAGCGGTACTGGGGCGAGGCGGCACGGACAACGGCGTACATCATGAACCTGACGCCAACGAAGCCGCTAAAAGACGCGGAGTCCAAGGTGTGGAAGACGCCACAAGAAGTTTGGAGCGGGAGGAAGCCAACTGTGGTACACCTCCGCACGTTTGGTTGTGTTACACATGCTGTTTTGCAGGCACGGGAGGGGCGGGGCAAGCCGGACCCGCAAACTCGCCGGTGCATCTTCGTCGGGTACAAGAGCGGGAACAAGGCATACCGGCTCTTCGACCCGCGGAGGCAGCAGATCGTGAAGAGTCACGATGTCACGTTCGACGAGGCCAGCCGTTGGACGGACAAGGACGCGGGTCTCGCCAAGCGTGGGGAGTGGCTGCCACTCCTTGAGGGGGAGATGCCGGAGGACGCAAAAGAGGGTGACGTTCCATCGGCTCCAACCGGCGAGAACCATCCGGGCAATGTTGGAGCGGCTGATTTCCATTCAGCCGAGTCGGACAATGAGTCCGAAGCGCCGACAGCAGTGGAGCCGAACGAGGAGGCGGGGAGTGAGCCCGCATCTCCACGGTCCCCGAAAGAGGGGGAGCAGGCCAGCGGTGCGAGTGGCACAGCTAGGGGGCAGCAGCAGCAGCAGCAACGGCAGCAGCAGCAGCAGCCCCGGAGAAGCGGACGCGCAAGGAGGACAGCAAAGAGGTACGATGCCGCAGAGGGCATCTGGACTGGGCTCGCTCGAGCGTTCTTTGCGCAAGAGGAGCCCGAGACCGTCAAGGAGGCGTTGCAGTGGAAGGATGGGGCTGAGTGGGAGGGAGCTATAAAATCTGAGCTCGCCTCCCATAAAGAAAATGGCACTTGGCAGCTGATTGACAGGCCGGAGGGCGCAAAAATCATCGGCTCCAAGTGGATCTTCAAGAAGAAGCTCACCAAGGAGGGGAAGGTGGAGCGGTACAAGGCGCGGCTGGTCGCGAAGTGGTACGCCCAGCGAAAGGGTGAACACTACGATGAAACCTTCGCGCCGGTGGCGAAGTTCGCCTCCATTCGCTCCATCCTCTCGGTGGCGGCGGTGCGTGACTACGAAGTCCACCAAATGGACGTGAAAACTGCGTTCCTCAACGGCGACCTGGACAAGGAGGTCTACATAGAGGTGCCGGAGGGGGTGGACGCGTCGACGAGGAAGGTGTGCCGGCTTCGCAAGGCGCTCTACGGGCTGAAGCAAGCGCCACTCATGTGGTACCTGAAAATGGACGGCTTCATGGCCGAGCTTGGCTTCAAGCGCTGCGAGGCGGATCGCAGCGTGTACGTGCGGAAGCAGCCGGGGTTGCACCAGATCGTGACACTCTACGTGGACGATCTCATCCTCGTGTCATCGGACATGGAGGAGTTGGTGAACCTGAAGCGACAGCTGGGCGGTCGGTTCAAAATGACTGACATGGGCGAGCTCGAGTACTACCTCGGCGTCGCCATCAAGAGGGACCGCAAGGCACGCACGCTCGAGATGGGGCAGGCAAAGTACGTGCAAGAGGTGCTCCGCCGCTACAACATGGAGGAGTGCAACCCCATCGGCACACCCATGACCACCACGTGTGAGCTGAGCTCGAGCATGGGCCCAAGCACGGACGAGGAGGAGGAGATGGCAGGTGTGCCAAACCTGTCCGCAGTGGGGAGCATTATGTACGCCATGGTGGCAACGCGGCCCGACCTGGCCTTCGCGGAGGGCCAAGTGAGCCGCTACGTTGCTGACCCCGGACCGCTGCATTGGCAAGCGGTGAAGCGGATCCTCCGCTATCTCAAGGCGACAAAACAGTCGCGGCTCGTGTTTGGAGGGGGAGCGCGTGACGACTCCCTCGAGTTGGTCGGCTACTCGGATGCCGACTGGGCTGGTGATGTGGATGACAGAAAATCAACGTCGGGGTACGTGTTTGTGCTTGGTGGTGTGGCAGTTTCATGGGCAAGTAGGAAGCAGGACTGCGTGGCGCTGTCCAGCACCAAAGTGGAGTACATCGCGCTCGCGGAAGCCACAAAGGAGGCGGTGTGGCTGAGGCGGCTGCTAAAGGAGATCGGCGTACCGCAAAGGAAGCCGACGGTACTCAACGTTGACAACATGAGTGCCATCAGCCTGACTCAGAACCCAGTGCTGCACAAGAGGACCAAGCACATCGAGATCCGTCATCACTACGCGCGGGACTTGGTGGCGAAGGGAGATGCGGCTATTGTGCATTGTGGCACTAAGCGCATGCTCGCCGATGCCATGACCAAGGCACAGCCCAAGGACAGGCACGACACAAGCTGCATGGAGCTCGGTCTACGCTGTGAAGTTTAAAATGCTACAGGTTCCAAGGACAGGGCATCAAGGCTGCGGTGCAAGGGGGAGATTGTTGATATGTTGTGCCCCTTGCAATGAGTGCCGTTGAGTGTACTCCCTGGTTTTACCACTGAGGAGTGGTCGAACACCTGATCTGACTTTAGATTTGGATTCCTTGGATTTTTCCATGCAGGATCGAGCTTTGAATCGCTCGATTTGAGTGAGTATTCAGAAAGTTAGCCTAGCCCGAAAAACGGGTGTTGGGTGGGTGGAATCTGGTACCCGCCATGGGTGGCGGGATATTCCACCACCAAGGATCCGAGTTCATTCCTAATGGCCTCCAAATACACCCGGGGCATGAATGAGGTGACCATAAGGACCTCCTTGACCAGGATGAACTTCTCTTTGACTTCTGGACGAGGAAAGGCGCTTCGACGGGTCATCGTCGAAGCGCCTCCCGTTGCCTAGAGTGCAAGACCAGGTGGGCGGCTCCACCAAGGGTTACTTCGACGGCCGTATCAGGGGCTCTACTGCTCCGTTTTGGGCGTGCTTGGATGCGTTGGAAAGCTTAGATCACAGGCTATAAATATCAGATGTAATCTCACTATGCTAACTAACAAAACCGTGTTTCGATTCAGTTCTACTGAATGCGACGTGTTCTGTCCACTCACATCCGTGATCCTTGTGCTCCACACTCTTCACCGTTGGTGTCCCTTGGCTGCCCCAAACACTGGTACTGTGCATCATTAAGAGCTAGGCATCCTTGAGGGTGCCTCCAAACCCAGTAGAGCCAATAAGTGCCATGACCTTCACCAACAATGACGGCGTGCATCACACACGCACAAAGCACATCAATGTTGAGTATCACTATGTGCGTTCGTTGTTGCATGACGGCAGCGTCAACATCGTGTGGGTTGAGACAGCACGGCAGTTGGCTGACTTCTTGACCAAGGCACTGAAGCGCGACTCGTTCAAGAAGGCTGTGAGTTCAGTCGGCATGCGTCCGTGAGTGACTCCCTCTCTCCTTGCTTGCATCTCTACTTGGCCTGGGGGAATCTGGTCGCTGACTGTGTCTCTGCCCGCATATGTGCACTACGCCTGTGAGTCATGGGATAGTGTTGCTTTTCATGCATCTCTCATTGTACTCTGTTGTGTCCTCCCGGCTTGTGTACATCGGCGTGCAGATGACTGACGGCGAGACCTGACGCCGCTGGAGTGTCGCTCGGTGGAGCCGACGCATGCTGAGGCCCACTCACCCGTCGCTAGAGCCTCCTCCCTCTGGCGATGCGCTCAGCTCCATCGGCAGGCCTCCTTGGTGGTCGGGCCGCCGGCAGTCGCTGCCATTGCGGATGCAGTCTGCATGCACCTAGCGCTGTGTCTGGCTGTGGCATTGCGTCTGCAGTATCATGCGATGCCTAGGATCAATGTCTTCTGTTGTATGGCCCTGTTTGGCATAGTTGACTGTCTTAGGCACTGCCTGGGTTCGTGCAGCCATAACTTCTTTTAGCTATTTTTCTAGCTGATTCTGACCACACGACTGCGTTCGCAGCGTCGGTATTATGGTATGGTCCAGTTTTCAGGCAAAACGGACGACGCCCGGGTTTTGGGCTGCCGGGCGTCTGGCAGGGCTTACCGAGAAAACCCTGCCTGCCAGAAAATAGGTCTAGCACTATTTTCTGATTGGCTGGTTAGCTGAGTAACAAATTCTACACTAGTGTGGGGGAGCTAGAACTTGGAGGGGCCTCCCATTGCTGCTCATTCTTCATTGCTAATCAGTTACTTCCAGTTTTTAGCTGCTTTCTGGCGCTAACACTGGCGCGCACACTTCTGAGTAACAAACCCAGAGCTTCCAGACTTAGTCTCTAAAGCAACAGACTGAGGGGGCAGCAGACTTAAGCACTGAGCGTGGAAGCCCGCACGCTGCATCGACAACGCATGCTGCACCAACCTGCTGCCTAGATTTCTAGCTAACTAACTAATTCTGGTAGAACTTGAGCATTGTTGAGCTCACACCAATCTTGCACCCAGGCCCACAGCTTCATATCTGCTCAGTCACCTGCAGTGATAGTGTGTGTGGACGGATGGAGACAAGAGGTCACTTGCGTTTTTTAACTGACACAACCAACAGTACCCCATGACCCAAGGACGAACAACCCACACACCACATCAAGACTCACGATAAGAGGAAGAGACAAGAAGTTGTCACATCAGCCAGGAGCATCACGTGCACGCAACAAGCCAACAACATGCACAACAGCCTTGAAAATTCCATGTTGAGAGCTTTGGTGAGAAAGTCTTCACGGTGCTGATGCGTGTCGACCCAGATGACCTGGACTTCTCCTGCGGCAAAGTGCTCGCGCACAAAGTGATGCTCAATGTTGATGTGTTTAGTGCGTGAATGATGCATGCCATCATGCTCAGTGACTGCCTTAGTGCTTTTATTGTCTCAGCGCAATGTGATGGAGCAGATAGGTACGCGAAGCTATCCCAACAAGCACGAAAGCCGGACACTCTCACACGTACCTCGCCAAGTGCAACATACTCAGCCTCACTGGAGCTGCAAGCCACACAACCCTGCTTGCCACTTTTCCATGAGATAGCAGTCCCACCCACAAGAAAGATGTAGCCAGTGCGGCTAAGTGCATCTGCATCATGAGCTTAATCACTGTCGGTGTATCCATCGACAACTACAGAGGGTTGTGACCCGTAGCACTGTTCTACACGCGCAGTAGACAGTGCGTAGCGGACGACACATAATGCAACCACGAGATGCCTATGACGGGGCTGCTGGGAGAAGTGAGCCAAGAAGTTGACCGAGAAGGCCACGTCCGCTCGAGTGATGGTAGCGACGTACATCAGGGATCCGATCACGCTGAGATAATCAGTGACGTTGACATTGTCTCCCAGCTGTGTCGTGTCGAGTGACTTTAGCAGGCGCTGGCCAGCCGGAGTCATCGGTGTGGATGTAGTGGGGGTGTCAGCGAGTAGGGAGGAGAATCGCTCCCCCAAGCTACGAATGTAGGCATCCTGGTGGACGTGTAGTGTACGGCGTCGGCGGTCACGCTCGAGCTCCATGCCCAGAAACACACGAGCTGGGCCCAAGTCCTTCATTTTATATGTTGACTATAGCAGAGTTTTCACGGACTACACGATGGCGAGACTGGGCGATGCAATGAGAAGATCATCCACGTAGACCAGGATAGCCACAAAGGGTTGTGAGGGTGAACTCAAGAAGAGTGTTGGATCGACAGTGCTATGACGGTAGCCACCCTTCTCGAGGATAGACGAGATCTCTAGGTTCCAATAGCGCGGGGACTGCTTGAGCCCGTAGAGGGTTTTACGTAGCCGCCAGACCTTGTTCATGCCATGAGTGAAGCCTGGGGGCTGCACCATGTAAATCTCCTCGTCGAGACGTCCGTGCAAGAATGCATTGTTTACATCCATATGATCCAGTTACCAGTCGTGCCGGACAACCAGACTCAAGAGAGCTCGAGTCGTGGTGTATCGTCCTACAGGGGCAAACGTCTTATCAAAGTCAAGGCCTGGAATTTGGGAGAATCCCTTGGCGGTAAGCTGGGCCTTATACCTGTCGATCGTGCCATCAGGCTTCATCTTGCGCCAATGTACCCAACGAGCCGAAACAACCTTGCGACCTGCTAGGAGATCAACAAGTTCAAACACCTCATGTTAGTTGAAGGCCCGTGAGCTCCTCCTGCATGGCCTTCTCTCAGAGGTCAGTGTCAGCTGTCTCCTCAACCTGACGGACAGTGGTAGGCTCAGCTGGGAGTGAAGGAAGGAAGCCCGCTTGCTGCAAAGCAGGCGACTACATATCCTGTGACTGATTCGTCCAGAGCACTGTGGAACTCATGAGCAACGAGTGCGTAGCCCACTGCCGAGGTGGGATGGATGATGCTGACAGCAAGTCCAAGTGCATCAAGTCCAATGGGTCCGATTGCGGAACCGGCCACTGAGGAGGATGCACTGGAGCAGGTGCAATGCTGAGGGAGCTGTGAGGACTGCGTGACATAATTCTGTGGGAGCGAACGGAGTCTCCCTCCACGAGTATGAGACTCAGGTACGAACGGTGGTGCATCAGTGGCTGGGGAAGAGACTGTCACACCAACAACCACCATCGGCTGTGAGACAGACGGTGGGAAGGGATCAATGATAGAACGTGGAGGAGACTGTGCCATCACGTTTGTAGACAGTGACGGAGCACCGAGAGGAGCTGACGTGGTCTCAAAAGACGTAGAAGGGGAAGACACTGGGGAAGAACCAGATGAGGATGCCGACGGGGTACTGAGGTGTGTGTCAATGCTGGGCGACAAGTCAGGCACAGGAGAAGAGGGGTTAGAGGAAGAGGGAGCCGAGTTAGTGGGAGGCACCCCAGCGAGACCAGAGGTTAGAACTGACCCACCCCCTCTAAGCTGACAGAGCGAGGACAGAGAAGAGGGGGGAGCGACATGGGACAAGTCACGAGGAAAGACGTCCTCAAAGAAGAGGGCATCACGTGACTTGACAACACGGGCGCGATCCGGGTCCTAGAAGCGCCAGGCTTTGGACATGGCTGAGACCCCGAGGAAAGTGCACAAGCGGGCGCGCGGACTAAGTTTGTCGTCATGAAGATCCTCGGGGAGCTAGACCGCAACAACACAACCCCAGACACGAGCAAGGCGGAGGTCCGTTTGGCGGCCAAACTAACGTTCAAATGGGGTGACATGATGTGGGAGGGGACCATAGGGAACACGATTCCAGACCCATGTCATGTAGCACATGGCTTCAAAAGAGAACAGAGGGGGAAGGTCAGATTCATTGAGAAGAGTATGCATACCATTAGCAAAAGTCCTGTTCTTGCGTTCAGATACGCCGTTTTGTTGAGGCGTATAGGGAGCTGTAGTTTCAACGCTCACACCCCAAGACAAGAGAAAGCGAGAGGTAGGGCCAAGGAATTCACCGCCACAATCACAACGGAAGACGCAAAGACGACGACCACAAGCAACTTCAGCCTGGGGAAGCCATGAATCGAGGGTGGAGCAAACATCACTTTTTTGCTTGAGAGCAAAGACCCAACGCATGCGGGAGAAGTCATCAGTGAGGCAAAGGACGTAATGACCAATCCCCCCAAGAGCCTCATGAGGAAGAGGCCCCATGACATCAGCATACAACAGGTCAAGAGGTTGAGATGTACGAGACTCAGAAGTGGAAAAAGGAGAGTGATGTATTAAGATACTTACCCTGAGCACAGTAAAGATAGTCAGGGGAACAAGGGGTAGAGAACGTAGCAGCATCAAGGTCATCAACGGGAAGCACACAAAGAAGGCTGTCCATGGCATCAATATGGATGTGGCACAAGTGGTGGTGCAGCAGTTCGGCGTGCGCAGGGGAAAGGGAGCGAGCAATATGCACGTGAGCAGCAGTGGCGGGAGAGGGTGCGAAGGTGGGAATGTGGAAAAGGCGATCACAGCGTGTGTCCTGTAGAAGAATGCAGCCAGACGTGTGGTGAGAGACAGAGGGAATGCCATGGTTGGAGGACAAGTCCATGCCCTGGGGGTCGAGTGTCGAAACAGACAGGAGACTCAGCTCAAGCAATGGAACATACAGGACGTCTGGCAAGAACAGTCCCCCCCTAGGGCCAACAAAGCGCGCAACACCAACGCCTTGAATAGGGAGCAGCTGACCGGAACAGGTGCGGACAAAGCGTAGCAAAACCAACGGGATCAAGGGAAACAAAAGACATACGCGACGAAGTCATGTGCTGGGTGGCCCGAGAGTCAAGGATCTAGAAGCCACCCGACGCACGAATAGTGGAGGGGTCACGACTCACGGCAGCAATGGCGGCATGCAGGGAGAAGCACTGAGCACAGGCAGTGAGGCAGCGTGGCAAGCACATAGAGCGGGCTATTAGAGCAGCGACGATGCTCCCACACAGCAACCCCCATCCGATCTACTTCCTCCTCATGGCGTGTAGTCAGCTCGTCAATGCGTGCGCATTCACGCCAACCCCTTGGATGTTCTTTGTTAGGTGGTGAAGCCAGGGTGGCGGCTCAAGCCACAGGAGCGGCTGCTGCTAGGTACGTAGTGGCAGAGCGATGTGGCACAGTGCGCAGGCAGTGATGCCTGACGGCGATACAGAGCTGTGAGACGGCAGGCTGCGTAGGAGGGATGCCGTGAACCTGTGGGTTGCGCGACAGGAGAGGTGCACACGGTAGAGTGAGGAGAGCCGCACGAATGCATGCGGCAGTTTTGCTTGACAGCCGCCAAGAGCCGCCAAGCTGCAACGCTGCAGAGCTGCGGTGTAGAGGTACGGAACTGCGAAGCAGCTGCGGAGCTGCTAGGGCTCAGAGATGCGAAGCTACGGAGCAAATGCGGGCCAAGGTTGGAGTGCCAAGTGGCCGTGGTGATGCAGCACCCGGTGATGCCGAGCTGTAAAGCTGCAAATTCGCGGTGCAGAGCTGCGAAACTACAAAGCAGCTGCAGAGTTGCGGGGCTCAAAGCTGTGGAGCTGTGGAGCAGATGCGGGCCAAGGCAAGAGTGTCGAGGGACCGTGGTGATGCAAAGCTTTGGTGCACGAGGTGCGGAGATGCGGAGTGTGGATCAGCAGCACTGCAAGAGTGCATGAGCCGCATAACTGTAGTGGGCCGAGACGAGAGGGCCTCCGTGCCGTAGCAATGCAGTGCTCCGGGGATGCGGAGCTAAGAAGTTGCGGTGCAAGGGAGTGGAAGAGGCACAGAAGTGAAGGTTCTCTCGTGAATGTTGTTTGCACCGCCCCACACTAGGCCCCGGATCCGTGGAGCGGAGGGGGTTGCCCCTCCTGCTCTGATACCAGTAGTTAGCAGCAAGACGCCGACACTCAGTCATTGGCATGCAAGCTAGTCATGCAAGACATCCATGGCTGTAGGTCGAGTGAGGAGTTGGTGCAAAACTGCCTTCAAAGAAAGCAAGAGGAGAGTGACGGTAGTAACAAGCTAGTGAGCTCTTAGCATGCGGTTGACCGGGCCACCCACTCGAGCAGCTCGAAGTGGGGCCCGGCCGCCACCCCGGGGTCGAACAAAACCGGTCGGCTAAAAGCCACCGTGGTCTCTCACACCTCGGAGCGACCGAGAGTGTGGCCCCGTAGGATCAGCAACCCGGTATAAGTACTACACATCTAGCGTAGCATGCAGGTCATAAACAACCAATAATCCACATCGACAATGAGCATATGTGGAGCATGCATCTCTCACGTAATCCCTCTCATGTTTTAGCCATCTAACGGCCAATCACCAAATGATGAGAATGGTAAGAACTCTTTCTGGTAGAACTTGAGCATGGCTGAGCTCACGCCAATCTTGCACCCGGCTGAGACGCCAGTGATGCGAGGCCCACAGCTTCTTATCTGCTCAGTCACCTGCAGTGATAGTGAGTGTGGACGGATGGAGTCAAGAAGTCACTTGCGTATTTTAACTGACACAACCAACAACTTCTGTGGGGTCTCCTGGTGCATCTGCACAAACCACCAAGTGCCCGGGTCTCAACCACCGAGAAAACTCTACTACACATGTATGGGTAAACTGAGCTGCTAGAATGCACCATACATGTCACAGAAGGAGTAATGTAGCCACTGGAGAACCATCAGCTCAAACTAGGAGGCTCTCCCTAAACAAGGCCACACGATAGCTCAAAGCCCATACACCAACACTCCCCCTGGGCTGCAAGAGCTGTCAACAAGGTACCAGCTGAGAAAATACAAATGCTCCTCCACGATGAGAGAGTCCTGAGAACACGAACACCAACACCAATGCGCTAGGATGAAGATGTTCCCCCTGTATGCAGAAGGCTGTGAATGTGTCGCCTATAGCTAACACCGCATCTCTCCCTGGCTCAAACGATCTTGGGAAAAGCAATCCAACAATGATCACACCTGAAGTAGCTAGAGATGTGAATATGAGGCTATAATGGCTACCATGTGTACAACTCTCTCATGCACTGTCTAACGCCTGTCACTCACCACATGTAATCTGCCAGAGATCCCAACTGGCAGGATCCTGGGTGTCACTCTCATCAGACTCAGAAGGTGCAGGAGTGGAGAAAACGCTGCTGAATGCTCCACGAGTGAGAGAGGAGAGAGTGGCTGAACCCCCCACATCTGAGAGGTGCCACAGGTCGCAACTAGTAGACTTCGAAGTAGTACAAGGGGAGAGGATGGTGTTGGAAGGTCCTGGAGTGGAGGGTGGAGACGGAGCTGGATCTGTGTGTGTGGAACTCACTCCTACAGTCGGTACAGCAACTGTACACTCCAATATGCGTAGATTCTCCTGTGCTATAACCAAATCACACTGGAGAAGAGAGGCGCACTCATGCATCTCGGCATGATCCTCCTGAGTCACTATGCGAAGCTCAAACTCAACATCTTCGAGCATCGCCATCACCTCACTGTACGTGGTGGACAAGGAGTCAACCACTCTACGGATTACCACCACCTCCATCTCTGGTGCTCGAAGCTGAGTGGTTACAGGTGCCGTGCCTCCTGAAGCAACATGTCTCAGAATGTCCAGGGACTGAGACAAAGGGTCATCTCAAAGACGTGGATGCGGGACAACCTGTGAAGTAGGAGGCGTGCAAGGCTCGGAGGTGAAGAGGGATGGTCCATGTGTAGAGGAGAAGGATGGGGTTGAGCTCAAGGATGTCCCAAGGCTGTCTGATGTGTCGTCACTGCTCACCACATCAGGATCCCCACCCTGTGAGGTGCTGTCCGAGGGTGCTATCGATCTAGACTCAAAACCATCTCGGCTGTCTCCACTACAACCCTCAGCAAGCATCTTGGCCAACGTATCCTGTAGTACACGCAACCACCCCTCTGGATCCCTCAGCTCACACTCTCTAGACATCTGGATGTAATCCCTCCTCCCCATGTCCCCAATGAAGATGTAACCCGGAGCATCCTCTGGTGGAGGGATATTGTCGGACAATATCTCTCGAATGGCTACGATGTAAGTCTCATGCACACTGATCTGGGAGCGAATCTCATCCTCCTCAGCTCGGCATCTCAGACAGGAATGAGTAGGTGCTACCGACCTAGTGAAGGGATCTAAATCTGCAGTCACTACCATAAGGTGGGCAAGACTCTGATGCCCCCCCAAGATGTCTCTATCAGCTGCTGCACAATCACTAACCAATGAGGGAAAAACCGACACAACTGATGCGATCGATGCAGATAAGGCTGCTGATGTGGCCGATGATGCTGATGTAGGCCATACTGCCGATGCAGTAGATGCTGACAGTGAAGCTGGTGCTGTCGATGCAGCTGGTGCCAGAGATGATGTCGATAACACCCAACCAGGTGATACAACTGATGCAGATGATACTACTGATACAGCTGGTGCTGCTGATGCACCTGGTGCTGCTGATATAGCAAATGCAACCGAGGTTGTCTCTGCTGAGGACGATGTCAATACAGCTGATGTCCCAGAGGCTGATGATGCGGAAGAGGTAAGCACCATCACTTATGCAGAAGATAGAGCTGATGCAGCATCTGGAGCAGATGATGATCCTGACAGCACCGACACTGTCCATGTAGAGGAAGCTGATGATCCTGATGAAGACATCGATCCTAGTGATAAAGCTGGTCCATCTGATGAGGATGACGAGGTCGGTGCAGCCAATGCGAGCAGCTGATGTGGAAGATGAAGGCACTGCAGAGGCACCAGATACAGCTGGTGCAGTCGCCACTAAGGGTACAACAAATGGAGCTGTCACTGACACTGCTGAAGTACCTGATGCTGACAGAGGTATTGATGCAGCTCGTGAAGGTGATGTAGAGGAAGAAGCTAACACTAGAGAGGAAGCTGATGACACGACTGTAGTTGAAGATGGAGCAGTGGTACCGTTGGAGCAGCTGTCACAGCTGATGCAACTCGTGCTATAAGAGAAGCAGGTACTACAAAAAAGGCTGATGTCGATGAAGCTGTAGCAGATGATTCCAATGCTGTGGCTGCTGGTGAAGAAGCCGCTGGTGTTGCTGGAGCAGCTGGTGTCGCTGGAGCAGCTGTCACAGCTGATGCAACTGATGTTGTAAGTAGTGTAGGTGCCGTAGAGAAGAATGATGCTGTTGATGCGTCTAAAGATGTAGAAGCTGCAAAGGACGCTGCTGCTGGCAATACAACAGGTGAGGCAGCTGGTGCAGCAAGTGTAGCTAAACCAGCTGCTAAACCTGGTACTGTAGATGATGCGAAAAGCATGGATGTAGAATGTGTGGATGTGTCTGATGCTGGTACTGTTGCTAAAGCGGTAGAAGCTGCATAGGACATTGCTGCTGGCAATGCAACACTAGGTGCTCTTGCTCCATCCTCTGTGCTCACTTGCGTAGTCGATATCGAAGTGGATGGATGAACACAGCCCCCCTTAACCAGTGCAATGAAAGAAGCCGGTGGAGATGAAGATGTGCCAGAGATGAGACGAACATGATGCGCTGGACGACGACGAAGTCGAAGTCCAAGGAGGCTGACTGGGAGGGGGCATGACACCAGTTGAGCATAGGATTGAGAGAATAGCCTTGGACTGGGAAGAAAGGTCCGGTGCAGCTGGAGAAGGACCCTTGGAGGAAGATGAAGAAAATGAGGACGCCGGGGAATAGGAAGAATCAACCTCATGGGAGAAGAGGTAGTCCCTGACCTACCGCATCAGCTGCCGTAGACTCTGGAGCTCGGTGTACAGGACCGCCAGAGCACCGGTGTGGGGAACAGACAAATGAGGTAGGTCTGTGTGCTGTGGAGTGTGTGGGAGCTCACGAGGCGGGAGCCAGGGTGGATGCCACCCACTAGGACGCAGGTGACACTGGCGTCCATCGCCACTAAAGTGGCAGGTAAACCCACGAAGAGTTGGATCCTGCCGTGGAAGAAGGTGATCAATCCTCTAAGAGTCATGGTGGTGAGGATGGAGAATGCCGTGTCCCGGCGGTGTTAAGACCGACCAAGGGATCCATTGGAGAGCAACATCATTAAAAGATGGTGCTGGTAGCCACACATCGACCCCTAAAGGCGACGGATGATGAAGATGAGTGTGAAGAACACCCTGTCTCGGTGGTGACGAGATGGACCACGGAGAAGGCTGACCAGAGGGTGGAGATGGTCACCAAGCCGTCAGGCTGATGACACGCTTGGGCGTGTAGAGCGCCGAATCCGGGTGGAGTAGAAGCCGACCACAGAGGAAGCTGGCCAGTTTACCCAGGAGAGGGTGGTTCCAGATGCCGGGTCAGTGTGCCGGTAGGTTGGTCACATGGCGGGGCGAAGGGAACACTCTCTCCTGGCGGTGTAGGAACTGACCATAGGAGGGATTGCCTAGGCAGCGCCATGAGGTGGCGGTGCCCGTGGTAGGATCACTGTGTCCAGGGACAACTGGTGATGAGAAGGAGCGTAGGATGGAAAGCCTCCCGGCGGTATAGAAACCGACCACGGGAGCACAGGGTCAGGGATACCACATGTAGGTGGTCCTGGCTGCGGCCGTAGTGTGTGTGAGGGTCGCAGATGACGAGGGTGAGAGTGCAGAACACTATCAGAAGGCGTTGTAGAAGTTACCTGTGCGAGGTAAGAGCCAGGCGGTGGCCCCGGCCATGGCAACATCGTGCCGAGAGGGATAGTGTGAGATGATGGGGAGGAGAGGTGCTGGCACTGTCCTGAGGTAATGCAAGGAGGCGGGGAAAGAGCTTGGAATCGGTTGAAAAGAGAAAAGGCTGTAATGCACGGTAGACATGCTTGTGCTAAAAGGAGGATGAAAAAGAGAAGGAGAAAGATACAGGAAATTCCCCCTTTCTGTTAAGGATAAAAAAGAGAAAGAAAGAAAGAAATAAAAAGAAATAAAATAAATAAAGAAAGAGAGAAGGTTTTTTTTTGTTCCATAGAAAAGTTTCAGAAATGCTCCCTGGGTGATCGAGTGCCCAGGTTGTCTCTTTTTTTTGTAGTACCTCCCTCCGGCTCGAATCCGGCGAGGGGTCCCGTAAGGGACACCACCAATTTTGCGATGTCGCCACGCACAGACGTGCATGGTTTCACGCTCCTCGCGAAGTCGACAGGCGAAGTCTGTTGGCAGTCTCGACTTCGAGGTTACCGACGACACGCCCAAGGAACACCGACAGAGTGAGGATCAACGAGAGAGGGAGAGAAGGGCCAGCTAGAGAGGAAAGTCGTTGACGCCAGCAGAGTGCGCGTTTGTGAGTGCTTGAGAGAGAGAGAGAGAGAGAGACAGTGTGTGTGTGTGTGTGTGTGAGAGAGAGAGAGAGAGAGAGAGAGAGAGAGAGAGAGAGAGAGAGAGAGAGAGAGAGAGAGAGAGAGAGAGAGAG
>SZWC01017415.1:10478-29415 GCA_023375785.1 Penium margaritaceum
CAGAAAACACACTGCTTCATCGATCGAATCGCTTCGCCATCATAGAACCAGCAACAACACACTGCTTCGTCGCATTCGCGGCCAAAATACAGAAACTGCGAGGCATCGAACGCAGGAATCTAGCGTGCTTTTCTCGTTAAGAAATTTCTCCAGTCGAGTCTTGGGTCAAGTTCGTCAACACACTGCACCTCGAAGGCCGAACGTATAGAAAGCATGAGATCCCATACAGAACAAAGCGTGCTACGAGAGAGGCTCCTCTGACATGGCCGTCATTCCGTGGCGGAGGGGCGGCGGAGAAAATCGTCCTAGCCAAACACCAATGACAGGCCGTTGTGACGTCGAGTCCTATCCCTCAACAGGATCTGGTGGCTAGGGCTACGCTGGAGCCACGTCAGTAAGAGACCTGCGTCTCAAGCCTCATGCGTCAACGTCCAAGTAAGTACATGCATTTGCGCAGGTCGCAGAGCAACGAAACTGTGGCGCTCCTTTTCCTGCTGCTCTTTTTGCTTGCCTGTCCGAAGCTCCCGCCTTTCTAACTGGATAATATCTGTACGTATTCACGAGCGCAATTAAAGCCACAAAAACATGCCCAGAGTCTAGCACACCCTAGGACGCGAAACCACACGTCACGCGCTACTTTCCCTACAGAACTAAAGGCAGAAGAGCGAGAATGAAAAGCCAGCAAGAAATCACCCAACATGCATTACCTCTGTCTTTAGTTCCAGCAACTCGTTCTAGCTTCGGGCTCAGTTCGAATTAAATCTCTAAGAATAATCTGCGATTTTTTTTTTCACTCTTGTGAAAATACAAAATCCCACCATTCTGTTCCCTCGCATTTGGGTGGCAAACCATACAACCAAAATGCAACGAGGGGGGATTCATCTGGTCTCGTGGGGAAAAAAACCATTCTGAATTCTCGTAAAAAACACCATAAGATGAAATATCACCAGTCCCATAAGCGGATGACCCTTCACGTGACAAATACTATCTTTCAGTAAAGGCACCCATCGAAGTGTGAAGTCGAGCGGAACTTAGGTGGTTCACAGGGATGAGGTGCGGGAAAAGGGAAGATTTGGGCGTTTTTTATAAATAAATAAAAAAAAAAATATGAAGCATTAAGTGTACTTCGAGGACAAGTGTCGAGTGAGTCTAGCACATATGTATAGTGTCAAGAATGACAATGAGAACTAATTTGGATCATCGGTATTTGAGCTAAGCAACGCGTGCGTGGTCGCGCCGTGTGGTCTATTCGAGAAGCTCCGCCAAGAAGTGAGGGGGCTTCAAGAATATTGTGACGCTTTTGTAATGATAGAGCCTTGTCGACAAGTTGAACGAACGATATCGAAACATCGATACATTTCGCAACACTCTTGTTGACCATTCTGGAATGTGATAAAAAAATTCAAAGAAGCTTCTATAACAGAACATCGGAGGTCATGGCAATCACCCAAAATGCCCTCAGCCAAACGGCATAAGAATGCTTAAGTCGACACGAGGCCGGCCATGAATGGAATGATAGAAATGCCCACGCGCTATGTTCAGGGGCTCGTGCACATCAGGAACATAACACTTCCCCCCTTTTAGCCACAACGTCTCTGCGCATTAACAAACACGCCGGTGGCGACGAAAGCTGAGAAGCTTCCTAGAACCTTCCTAACCACTTCCCGCTACACTAGGCGTCAGCGCCAGGTCAGCGTGTGACAACAATCACAAGTTAGAGACAAAACTGCAAGGGTCTGGGTTGGGACGCGAACAGAGTGTCAGGAAACTCAAACTGAGTATAATTGCACAGAGAGACAACAAATGACAACTCCACAGTACAAATACCTGCCGCGGCGCACGACAGGTGTCGCACGTGGCAGTGCAAGGTCTGTCCTAAAACCGGCCCAAAAACACTATTTTAGCCGTAACTCTGCGCAGACAAATCAGAACGCTACGCCGTCTGAACCTAGAGATGCAAAATCTCAAGCCGGACGCTACGACTGGTCATACACACAAGTCCGACACCGATCGGTGGACAGGAAATACAAAACATGCAAATCGGGCTCAAGGGCCAGTCCACGGAGAAAACTCTAGCGTCTGCAGAAGAACCGCAAAGCACCCTGGCAAGCACCCAGGGCGTCGTGGCAGCTCTCGGGCAGCTGCTGGTGGATGGAGCCACTACTCGTCGGTGCTCCCGTGCCAGCTGCGTCCTCATCAAGGATAGTGTAGTCGCGCTCTCCTGTAGCGCTGCTCTCCTTGCCGTCGCTCGTGACAGGTGGAAGCCACACACACCAACACTCCTCCTGGCTGACACAACTGTCAACATAATGATGTCTGAGCGAAGACAAGAGATGATGGCTCAGGGAACCAATTATAACGAGCACTGATCAAGCATACCACAGCACAAGGTCTCCTCATGACAATGGTGCATCCCACCAAATGCCCGGGTCTCGACCATGCACGAAGTGAATCACACACCTACGTGTCAAATATCAAGCAAGAGAGACAGAGAAACAGATGTCCTCGTGACCCCGGAAAAGTGTCTCCGGGTGCCCGGGTCTCGACCACATCATGCATGGATCATACATAACACATGTAGGCAATGGGTCTCCACATCACACCGGTAGAACTCAACAGATGCGCGGGTCTGGACCAGCATAACCTAGCATGGATCATACATAACGCATAGAGGCAATGGGTCTCCACATCACACCGGTGAAACTCACCAGATGCGCGGGTCTCGACCAGCATAACCTGGACCATAGCATCGTGCTGCACCCTAAGTAACCTCACTATCCTCAAAAAGATGTCAGACCAAAGTCCTCACACCAACACTCCCCCTGGGCTACAGAGGCTGACAGTACGAGCAAAGCTGATGGCTGCTCCCAACACAATCCGTGAGGAGGGAGCGCGGCTCCCCATGGCCACATACCCCTACACAGTAATAGCAAGGGTGACGACGATGCTGGTGGGATGTGTCCGCACAAAGCCTCACCCCGGAGCGGCGTCGTCGCTGTCATTGTCATTGCTGTTGTAGTCGTCACTACTGTCGTCATCTGCTGATGTGACTGGTGCAGCGCTGAGGGCCTCCTCCAACTCTATCGCCTCCCGTATGCATGCCAGCTGCTGTGCTGCATGCTGCCACGCAGACTGCGCTACGTCGAGACGCGTGTGCAATTCGTCGAGCTCTGCTGCGGTAGCCTGCCGGCCGGCTGCATCTACGGCGTGCAGGCGGTCAGTCGCGGAATGAATCTGATGGTAGAGCTCCATCATGTGCGCGTCGGCGCGAGTCACTGCCTCCTACATCCTCGTCTCCTCGTCGCGTAGGAAGCTCTCCAAGCCGATAGGCGACTCAGCTGCTGCCTGATCACCAGCTTCTGGCAGGGGGTCGTCACCACTGAGCGCGTCCGCATCCGTAGCAGCTGCAGCAGAAGGGGGTGGTATTGCGGAGTCACTGGCTGCTGCTGACACACTCGACACTCGGGTGTGAGGTGGCCAGACGTCGTCATCCGTCGGAGTATCTGCCGTTGCAGCGTCGTCGCTGTCATCGGGAACCCATACACCCTACAGAAACGCTGAGCCCCTGGTGCACAACCAATCGTCCACCTGCTGCTTTTCGTTCGCCCGTCACCAACGTACATCTTGTAGGGACCACTCCGTAGCCTCGAGACGGGTGTGCACATCCTCCATGCACATCTCAGCAACCTGTCATGCAGAAGCATCTGTAGTGTACCAACGGCTGCTAGCCTCCCGAAGCTCGGCCATGAGACTTTGCACGTGCACCACTGCTCGAGCCACCACTGCCTCATGCTCGTCGACCGTGGAGCGTAGGCGCTCGGGTATAGGAACTGTAGCTCGGACGAGCGTAGCGATGTCATTGGCTGGAACCGCCGTGGTGTCAACAACACCGGTCAGGGTAGCGGGGTGTCAGATGTCTGCAGCTCGCTCTGCATCCTCCATGTCGCACACGCAGACGTCTGCTCTCACCGAGAGGCTATCGCGTGCTCTACCCGCGGCTACAGCAAGAACGGCAGTGCACTGGGCCTCTATGTCTGCCTCCGACCCTGCGTCCGATCGCTCCACGACGGACAACTGGTCCTCATCGAGGAGGTCTACCTCGTCCTGGCAGTCAATAACCTCCTCCTGCTGCCCAGCACTATCTGCCAGAACCACCTGGGTGTCTGGTGTGGGCCGAGCATCAGCATCTGTATCACCTGCTCCTCCTGCTGTAGCTCCTGGCACCATGGCAGCGGTCTCCACACCAGCTAATGCAGGAGCGTGCGCATTGTCGGGCACAACTTCAACATCGGCCGTCGTCACGTTATCCGCCAAAACATCAACGATCACCAACTCCATCCTCGACTCTAACTCAGCATCGGACCAATCCTCCTTTGAGGAAGAGTCTCCGTTACAACGAATGTCTCCCCCCGCTGAACTCTCCGCTAGCTGAGTCTGCTGTGTGGCATCATCCGCCTCAATCATCCTGCGCTGTAGAGTTGCATCACCAATGCCGAGCTCCGCCGCGGTCGTTAGCGGACACACCATCCCACCCACAACTGGCACCTCGGCAGGAGCTGTGGGGACTCGGTAGACCAACCCGTGGACAGGAGACGAGGGGATCTCGTCACTTGAGACTCCTCCTAGAGCCATGTCTACTGCCAACGTCCCGTCAGTAGCAGTGGCTGCAACTACTGCTACTGTCACGACGTCGATGGCTGCCGACACACCCACTGCCTTGACGTCTGGCGACACTCCACTGGTCACCAATGTAGCGGAACGGACGTCTTCTCCACATGTGCCAGCTGACACCACTACGGCTACTACTGCCTCATCCACTGGTACTGCCCCACCTGCCTTGGTGGTCTCTGCTATGTCAACTATAGTCTCCATCTCCATGTCTGCCTCCAACTACGCGTTAGACCACTCGTCCGTCTCCGAATCCACGTCGGACCACTCGTCGGATGGCTCGTCCTCACTGAGAGCGCCATGTCGTGAAACATCGTCTGTCGCATCCCTCATGCACTCGCCGGTGGTCGTCAGCGGACACTCCATCCCCCCCTCGACCGACGCACAGGTAGAAGCTGCAAAGGGGTGCCGCACCAACTTTGGAACTGGGGAGGAGGGAGTCAGCTCCATGGTGACGTTTGCCGTTGCTGCGTCTGCTACTGCCTCCTGCACACGTCTTGCCAAACTTGCTCTCCACCGCCTCGTGTGCCGAGTCCGAGAACGACGATGGCGAGCCGAAGAGACTACCCCAGAAGTGGAGGGGTCAGTGGTCGGGATGACTCCAACTGCCTCCAGCACAGAGCGTAGGGTGTCAGATGTAGAGCTAAGGTCGGGAGACGTGGCATCGTCAGGTGATGACACTGATGGAGGTGAGGATGGCGAGAAGGAAGAAGAGGGTGTGTGAAGCGGCATGATGGCAACAGCCCGCTCAGAGATCAGGTGGTCTATGAGCTGTTGCACCATGCGCTTCAGACCCTGGAGCTCGGCGTACACCACCGCCATAGCTCCACTGAGGGGTGCGATAGTATGAGCTGATGTATTGGAGGCGGATGGTGGAGTAGGGCGGGGCCGTAACCAGGGCAGTTGCCACCCAACAGGGCGCTGGCGACACTGGCGCCAGCCATGGTGTCGATCGCAGCAAAAGTAGCAGGCAAAGCCGTTGGACGCCTGAGGCGTGTGCCACGGCTGGAACTGCCACTGTGGACGCGGCATCTGCCACGTATGTTGAGCAGGTGCCAGCCACGGCGCTGGCTGCGCTCCCTGCCACGCCAATGTGCTCATCTCTAGAGTGTGGTGTGGATGAGTGTCTGGGATACTCGCTCCCACTAGCACAAGGCCACAAGGGGATGTGAGCGATCGAAGCATTGTCTCTCTGATGTGCTGCGATGCCGTCGCGAGGACGGCTACCACGGCGTTGGTGGTGGGTTGCTGTGCGACTCAAGTGTGCAAACTCAAGTCGCCTTCGGTGCTAATGCTGCATCAGGTGCCGTCGTCTGCTGACGGTTGTGGCCTCAAGCCACATTCGTTGTTACTACTACCGCTGCAACTCTCGCAACGGCTGCTGCTACTGCCGGTTCCAACGTCAACCGACGGTGGTGGCCTTAGGCCGCACTTAAAAGCTGAAAAAACAAAATAGAGAAAATGTAAAGGGAACCCCCCCCTTTTTTTCCTCTTTATCCTCCCCTTTTTTTTGTTGGGGCCACCTCCTCGGATGCCCCTTCTGGGGTTGTTCTGGGGTACCCCACTCAAGGGCCCCCCCTCTGTCCTCTCCCCCTCCCCCTTTTTTTCTTTTCTTTTGGCTGCCAAGCTCGACCCTCGCGGCGAGCTCGTCGATCGGACGAGCTCGCCGATCGGCGGGCTAGTCGATCACCGCGAGCTCGCCGCGAGCTCGCCGCGAGCTCGTCGTGAGCTTGCCGCGAGCTCGCCGCGAGCTCGCCGTGAGCTCATCGCGAGCTCGCCGCGAGCTCGCCGCAAGAAGCTACAAGGTAGCTTCCCGCCTGCTGCAATGGGGGCAGTAGTAGGTGCTGCTGCTGCCTTGGCTACCTCTATTGCGCGTGCTGCTGCTGCTGCTGCTACTGCTGCTGCTGCTGCTATGCGCGTGTGCAGCTGCAACTGCATGCTGCAGCTGCTCGCCGGCGCCGCTGCTGCTGCTGCCGCGCGGTGCTGCTGCTGCTGCAGCTACTATGGCAGCTGCAAGGCAGTGCTGCGCACTGCTGCTGCACGCTGCTGCTAGGCTGCCGCTGCACGCCGCTACTGTAGCTGCTGCTGCTGCTGCTGCAATGCTGCTGCTGCTGTTACAATGCTGCTGCAGTTGCTGCTGGCGCTATAGCTCGCGCAATGCTACTGCTGCTCTCGCCGCGCTGCTGCTGCTGCCTGCGGCTGCTACTGCCGCTAGTGCTGCTCGCTGCCGCTACCGCTGCTCGCTGCCGCTGCCGCTGCTCGCTGCCGCTGCTCGCTGCTGCTTCCATTGCGAGCTGCTACTGCTCGCAGCCGCCAATTCGCGCTGCGAGCTACTGTTGCAAGCTGCTTACCCCTTTTTTTTTTCTTGTCAGAATGCCTAGCCAGAAACGACTACTGCTGCCACCCGGTGCTGCTATTGCTGCTTTGCTTGGTTGCTTGAGCTGGTGAGTGCCACAGCTCACCGGGTGAGGTGGACGGGACTGCGTGGTGATGTCACTCCTGAAAACGGCTGCAACGAGTCCCAGGATACGGCGGCGGCGGTGACTCTCACTGCTGCTGCCGGTGCTACGTCTCTGTGGCGCAGCTCTGCAAGAGAGGTCTCGCTGCTCTGATACCATGAGAAGCTTCCTAGAACCTTCCTAACCACTTGCCGCGACACTAGGCATCAGCGCCAGGTCAGCGTGTGACAACAGTCAGAAGTTAGAGACAAAACTGCAAGGGTCTGGGTTGGGACACGAACAGAGTGTCAGGAAACTCAAACTTAATACAATTGCAGAGAGAGATAACAAATGACAAGTCCACAGTACAAATACCTGCCGCGGCGCACGACAGGTGTCGCACGCCGCAGTGCAAGGTCTGTCCTAAAACCGGCCCAAAAAAACTGTTTTGGCCGTAACTCTGCGCAGACAAATCAGAACGCTACGTCGTCTGAACCTAGAGATGCAAAATCTCAAGCCGGACGCTGCGACTGGTCATACACACAAGTCCGGCACCGATCGGTGGACAGGAAATACAAAACATGCAAATCGGGCTCTAGGGCCAGTCCACGGAGATAACTCTAGCGCCTGCAAAAGAACCGCAAAGCACCCCGGCAAGCACCCAGGGCGTCGTGGCAGCTCTCTGGCAGCTGCTGGTGGATGGAGCCACCACTTGTCGGTGCTCCGGTGCCAGCTGCGTCCTCATCAAGGATAGTGTCGTCGCGCTCTCCTGTAGCGCTGCTCTCCTTGCCGTCGCTCGTGACAAGTGGAAGCCACACACACCAACAAAAGCAGCCTTCGATCACATGCTTGACGTCTCAGATGTTGTCGAAAGGCTCCCAATTGTTGTGCCCGACACCGTAGCCGTGCTACTTGACCAAAAAATTGGCCAGTGTTTCACGGCGTCGATTTCCGAGGATTTCTTTGATCGTGTACTGCGCATCCTCATCTACTTATTCAAGGGATGGAGGTACGATGTTTCTACGAGGGAAGTCCGTGACGAGGTCCCGGCAGTGCTTGAGCTTGATGGTGTGGAAAGCAGGATGAACTGGCATGATACTGGGTAGGCAAAGTCGAGCGACGAGTGTGGCTTACATTTTCTTGATCTTAGACTGTCCCAACCATTGGTGTTTTAGCTTCGTGGAGTCCTGTCCTTGGAGTTTTACATTCGCCGAGCTGAGGAGGACACGATCGCCAGCACTCAACACGTCATTGTTGCAATGTCAGCTGGCTGCCCACTTCATTGCTGCTTGTGTCTTGGCAAGGGTCTACCATGTTTCCTACTAAATTCTTGTGAAGTCTAGGTGGTGAATGTCAACTGCAAAAAATTTGCTTTGAACTTGTAATCCAGCCGGGGTGGCAGGAATTTTTCTAAACACCACCTTGAAAGGTATTTTACCACTTGTGGTGGAAGTGATGCAGTTGTATGCGACTTCGGTAGTCGGCAGTTATGGTGTCCAATCAGTGTCGTGCGACTGGTATAACATTTAGAGAAGTTGTTTGAGCATCTTCTTGGTTCGCTCGGTTTGTCCATCGGTCCAAGGCTGGAATTTTGTTGATAGTTGGAATCGACTGCGGTGACACATCATTAGTTTGTGCCAAAAATTGCTGGTGAAGCTGCCGTCTTTGTCTCTTAGGATGGTACATGGCGCTCCCTACAATCGCACAATGTGGTTTAGAAACAACTGCACCGTTCTTTCTATGATGACAGTGGTTGTTCTTGGGATGAAGTGCGACATTTTAGAAAACCTGTTCACCACGACGAGAATGGTGTCATATCCGTTGGGTGTGGTGGGTAGTCCGGTTATGAAACCCATGCTGACGACGTCCCACAGTTTTTTTTGGAACCGATGGGGGTTGAGGTAGACCAGTTGGCTATATGCGACCAGAATCTTGTCTTTGATAGGTGTCGCACATTTTGCAGAAGGCTACCACATCGGTCCGCATCTTGTCCCATAAACACTACATCACCAGTTTTTTTTCCGTCTTGTCCTTACCTGGACAGATGTCGTGGCAGTCCTCCATGACCATCCGCCGCAATTCTTTGTTTGGAGGAATGACCACGTGGTGAGTTTATAGTCATCGCCAAAAGGGGTTGTCAAACCAAAACCTGGTTTTGTCGCACTCACTAGACTCCTTGTAACCCTTCGCGAACAACATCGCAAAGTGCGGGTCTTGCTTGACAAGCAACGTCAAGGGGGCCTTTATTGTTCACAAGCTGAATGAAAGCAAGAAGCAGGTGGATGAGATGCTCGGTCAGGGATTCATGGAACCCACCACGTCACCCAATGCAGCACTAGTCCTTTTCGTGAAAACGAAAACCGGAGAGATGCAAATGTGTGTGGACTATCGACCTTTGAACAAAACTACCATCAAGAATTGCTACCCCTTCCCGCAAGCAGATGACCTTCTCGATTCACTACGAGGGGCCCGAATGTTTAGCAAGATCAACCTACGCAATGGCTCGCATCGCGTCCGCGTATCTAATAAGGACATGAAAAAGACAATATTCCGCAGCAGGTACACGTACTTCAAGTTCACGATCATGCCATTTGGAATCACAAACGCTTCCACAACATTCATTACGGCAATGAACGACATTTGTGGCCCAATCGTCAACGACATTGTCATTGTGCATTTCGATGATGGCCCGGTTTACAATCGCACCCCGGAGGAGCACAATGGACATATCCAAAATGTTCTCAAAGTTTTGCAAAGATATTTCATTGGAAAGCTATCAAATTGAGACTTTGGTTGTTGTTAAATCAAGTTCTTGGGCCATATCATCGTTGGCCGACGTATTACAATGGACCCGAAAAGGTGGAGGCAATCCCTCATTGGCCGACACACACAAATGGTCAAGACATCGAGTGTATTTCTGGGTTTCTACAACTACTAACATTGATTTGTTGAGACTACGCTTGACTGTTAGCGCCTCTCTGCGATCTCACCCGAAAATCCACCAAGTGGAATTGGGGGACATTAAACAAGAAACGTACAGCTATTTGAGAAGCACTTTGACCTTAGTGTGAGCCCAACAATTCACGGATCGAACAGTAGACTACATCACGGCCACTGATGCGTTCGATCGAGCCACCGGACCCGTTCTCCTCCAAGACAACGGTGACGGAGAACAACCGGTGGTTTACATGCCAAGAAGGAGATGCTTGCAGTCGTTCATGTGTTCAAGACATGGCGGTGCTACTTGGAATGCCGGTGATGCATCATCCGCACTGACCGTCACGCCCTGAAACATCTCAAGACCCAGCCAAATCTAAGTTGTCGAAAGACTCAATGGCTGGAGTTTCTCGATTCCAACTTTGAATATGACATCGAGTACTGCCTCGGAAGAACAAATATGATAGATGCTCTAAGTTTGGCAAAGAGATGGTCAATCGAAGACATCTCATTGCGGTGTTAACTCTCATGGTAGTTTGTAAGGAAAAATCCCTTTCAACTCCTCGATCAGCTCCTCGCAAACTCCTTTGGTACAACTGCAAAATTTTCAAGTGTCCAGGTGGTTGATGTCTCCTCGGCTGTTGCAATTTCTTCTGCTTCCATGCTTCCGTGTGGACCTGCCACACTTCGGCTCTCTGCTTCAATCATCGCTTGGCCACATCTAGAGATATCGGTTCGTGTTTCGTGGCTACCGCAATTTCCTTAGCTACTTCCACCTCTGCTACTTCCTGTAACCGCTCATGCATCACGGGTCACTCGATCAAAGGCAGGTATCGTTCTTTGCCGTTAATGTTGATGTATGCTGCTCCATTGGTGCAGTCCATCTGCGGATTGTACTGGGACAAGAAATCTCATCCAAGGATGATTTTGTGGTCGCTCATTGGACAATTTCTCTAGAATGTTACGTAGTGCATGTTTTTGATTTGTAGTCAGAGTGGTTTACAAAGTCGACAAATGTGCAGTTTTACGTCGACGATTTTTCCTTCAAATACTCTTGGTTGGATCAACCAAGAATACTCTTCCAGAGCTGGGTTTGTTACCCAGCTCTGGAAGAATGTCGTTGGTAATGAAACTATAAGAAGCTCATCTTTCCAATATTGTCGGTACCATTCTAAGAATTACATAGTCTCTCGGTTACACTCGCAGCAGTATCACCGATTGTTCTTCACCATATCCCTCAACAAACCTTGCAATCACAGGAATCCTTATCTGCTACAATGTGAGCCACTCTCATGAACAATGGGTTGGCATAGTCTTTTCTGACCGTTCGTGAGCTTTACCGTCTACTCTTGTCCTTTGCCGTTTCTTGACTCTTCACTCCTTTTCTGCGAATTCCCCCCCTTTTTGGCTTGTTGTTTTCGCTTTTTGGAATCACGTAAAATGTGATTTATTTTTCTACAAGATCAGTAGAGCCATTGATTGCACTGATCGATGGCGTCAATTTGAATCGGAGAGGTTTCGACTGACTACGACTTCCCTCTGTCATGGTAAAGAGTATGGCCTTGGCATTGCCAGTAGTTTGATTCCTGCATTCGAGCATTGTACTTGAAGCTATCGATGCGATTGGCTACTACAATCATTCATGGAAGTTCGTCAGAGATGCCAAAAATGGCAATTTCTTGCCGAATGTCTCCCTTGAGGGTGTCGGAGTAGAAACACAATTTGTCGGAGACGAGGTCACCACCGGTGATGACTTGACGGAAATTTCAAGTGTACTCCGAGACGTAGGACTGCTGACGTGGATGTGGGAGTCTGTGCCGTGCATGGGATTACTTCTCACGCCACCACGTTTGTTGGTAGAGGTCTTTGTTGATTCACGCTTATTGACCAGTGCCTCCCATCGTGCCAGGTGTCATCCCAACGAGGTGCGGCGTGGACAAAGGGTTTGCCGAGCCTGAGGGGCCCGTCACCGGATTGGCCATCGGGGCTTTTCGGTGCTGCACATTTGCCGCAAAATATGTCGCTACTGCCTGGTTCGTTGAGACAGTGTCGTTGATTACGTGCTGCTTATCCCCCATCGCTGGAGTACTCACAAGGGACTGCTGCTTGTTGCTAGGCATGCTTGCTCTGTTCACTATTGTTGTTGTGCAGTCTACGGTCTTAGAAATGATGCAGATGCGCTGAGGATTTGTGCTAGGTTGTCGCCATGTAGTGAATGCATCGGTTGTCCCTCTAGCGCCATTGCACTCTAATACCAAGCATTACATTGAACAAAACATAGGTGGTTCATACGAATGAGGTGCCGAACAAAAGACGACTCGGGTGTTGGACACTTGGATAATGTGTATGAACCAGGAAATGTACTTCAATGAAAAGTGTCAAGTGAGTCCAGCACATGTATACAATGCCGAGAATGTGAAAGAGTCATGAGTCGGGTCATCGGCGTTTGAGGCGAGCGACGCGTGCAAGGTCACGCCGTGAGTGGTGGATTTGATAACCTCCACTGAGAAGTCGAGGAGCTTGGGGAATATCATGATTCTTCTTTAAATGAAATTCAAGCGTCGTCAAAAAGACAACGGAACGATATCAAACCATTGACATAGTTCGTGACACTTATGTCTACTATTCTGACGGATGGTTGAAGTTGTCAGAAACTTCTAGAACAGAACAGCGGAGGTCAGGATAACTGCCAAATGCCCTTGGCCGGACAACTTTAAAATCCTAATGTTGTCGTGTGGTGGGCCATGAATGTAATGAAAAAGATTTCCACTCCTGTTGTTTAGGGACTCGTGTATTTAAGGGCTATAAAACTGAGCTCATGCTCATGCGCATGATGGCATCCATGCTAGCTTCCATCGTGCAAATGAGATATTACTAGCAACTGTGGCCAGACAGCCACCGGGGTAGCAATTCTCAAAAAGGAGCCTAGTGAGAGGGATTTTATGCCTGGACCATAAAAAAACACAAAAAAATCAACCGTGGCCAGATTGGCCGTAAACGTAAACAATTGTGAATGACTACGAGTAGGAGGCCAACACCTTCCTCCATTTTCTCTCCAGTCTACGCTCCTTCCATCACAGCTTTAGCCCGTGATGCCACACACAGAAATGAATAGGAGATTAAGGGTATTCTTAGCGCAACAATTGAAATGATAGATATAGGGAATTCCCTTGAGGAATTAATCTTTGCACCACCATAAGTTTTCCCCAACTTGGTGAACCATGTGTTACCAATGACAATTTATAGCAAGAAATCATGACCTCAAAAACTATGATTTTTGTTTCAATCAAGACTTTTTTAGAGGCCCTTGCCCTAGCTCTGGTGTGGAAGAGTCTCTCTCAATAAAGGAATCTTAGACTAGAGGAAATCTTAAGAGACTGGACTTCAAAGTTACAAGTGCAGCTGAGAGTCATCTCCCATATCCCATGCAAAGCACAACCTCAATATACAATATGCATTTGCCTCTATTACTACTAATAGTCTCATTGTATCCCTTCTAGGATGCTGGTATCTTTGTGACGTATTTGATTGCACAGTGTGGTAACACAATTGGAAGTGTTAATGGTTGGAACTGTGTATCGATGTGATCAAATTGTTGCTTGTGCATGCCCATTGCTACTAGTGTCATGACAACTCATGAGGCGGTTGAGGCCATTGAGGTACTGTAGCAGGAAGGCCAGTTTGGCTCTCCATCCTTGCAAAAGCGAGGGATGGTGTGCAACCACCCTTTGGCATGGCGAGGGCTGGCCGACGGCCAGTTAGGTAACTAGTTAGCCACCCTCCGACCACCATCTAGCCGCTGATCGAGTTGACGACTTGAACGGCTGATTGGAGGCCGGAAGGCCTTAAGAGTCAATTTCGATGGCCTCAAGCCCTCGTCCTTGCCTTCGCCTCCTCACCTCTCAAGGAAAACGAGATGAGAGGAGAGGTTGAGTGAGGGAGTGCATGAGAAAACCGAAAACTCGTTGGCGTGAAATCTTCCAACCTGTTTCACACTCAGCTATTTTGGATGATCACATAAAAAACAAAACATAATTTATTCTAGTGTGAAATTTGAGTTCCTTACACAAAAAAATTGTTTGAGATCACAAGTTTGCGATACTATCCCCCTCGTTCGGGACCCAGAGTGAGGGGGAGAGGTAGAAACAAAAACTGGCCTCCAAACACTTGAAGCATTCAAGTCTCCTTGCACGGGTGGTTGATGACAATTGCCTCAAGAGGAACACAAAAGGAAACCCGTTTTGCCATCTTTAAATGCCATTTTGTGCCTTCTAAAGTTGACTTTCGTGTAGGAGCCACTATGGTTACAGTTGTAACCAGAGGGGAATGACGCTTATGACTAAGCTTGCGGCAGAAACATAGGTTATAGAGTAAAACGAATACTACCGGTAGCAAGAACAGTTGAAATGTAAAAGTGAAGTGCGGGATTCAAAACTCAATTGTTCATAGCATCGTAAACCATACTAAAAAGCTCTTTACAACATATTTTTCTATTTTCTGTCTTCTTCAAACACTTCTCCCACAAGAGGCTTCGTGAATTCTTTTGGGACGGGGTGGAGAGTGTCCACTTCCAAACCACTCTCTTTCTCTCTTTTCCCTGTTTACTATCTTCTATCCTTCCCCCTTGGACCAAGAGTTGGTTCCGGATGTCCCCTTTCAAAAAAGGAGCTCCAAGGACTAAGAGGGTGCCAAGAAATGGGAGGCATCTATGGGACGAATCGTTTGTCGCTTCCCCTGTTCCGTGGACTCAAGGGAGACGCCATCATGAAGGCGCACAAGGCATCAAGAGAAACCAAGATGAGTTCAAAGATGAAAAGAATTCAAGGGGAGGACAAGAAATGAGAGATAGGAGTATGAAGATTACAAAACCTAGGTAAAGATGTTCCTCTCACCTCCCATCCATGCTTTGTAAGTGAAACTTACATCTCTTGTAGAAATTCCTCCTTGTCTTTTTTTCTGCCTTCTGGGTTTTAAAACCTACCTAGAGCCACAAGTCACAGCTTAGGAAGATTACCTTAATTACAATGTGTTTGTACCAACCGTGGCCATATAGAAACAGTACATTCTACCACCTGATTTTTCCTGCCATGGTGGTGAAGGAAAGTATGAATTGACATGTGTGGTCTGCTCATGTTGAATCGAGTTCATTACCTCTCACATCTAGAATACCCTCTTGTCTTGTCCAACATGTGCTTACACACACGTACATGGAGTTAAAATACATGGCTGTACCTAGGGATTGTGCAAAACTGGAGCTTGTTGTTAGTACGAGTCTCTCTTGGCAACAGCTCAGATTTCCCAGCATTTTTCCTAGGATAACCAGATTACCTCTTGTTTTCTCTCACAACTATCTTTCTTGGTTGTGGAGGAGGCTTGACGTCAGGCACTTTTCCTGGTACCTGATGCCTTGGTCTGCCTCCATGTTTGCACGTGGGTTTTGGAGAGGCTGCGACATTTTCTAGGATACTCATGATTAGGGGCCCACAATGTCAGCCTTTGGGTATGCACTGATGAGTAGCCACCATCATTCTAATTCGAAGAGGTCAGGCTTGAACCTAGGTGACAGTGTGGCCTCGTTGTGTGCGATGCACCGGAGAGGAATGTGCCTACCAGCTCCTAGATGCTCGCTCTCCCTCCTTAACACTTATCTTGGTTTCAAGTGCTAAATCCACATCCATGGCATGTGTGTCTCATGGGGTTCTCACCACTCACTCTCACTCCCCCTGTACTCTTAGGTAGCACATTCATGACCAGCTACTGGGTCCACGGACTGTGTACAGTGAGGGGATTTCCCTCACCATACAATGGGAATTTCATGTAGATTTAGACTCTTTACAAATCATTGGTGCTCGTGGTTATTTCCACGCACAGTGGCATCCGCTGCACACCATCTGTCACTTCTGTGCTAATCAGCCATAGTATTCCGTTGTTTAACAACTACAGACATCTAGACTCTTAGCGACATCTGCCACCACCCCGGTTGTCGTTCTCTTCACCGCCGCAACTATTGCCTCACCAAAACCCCCCGCAACTACAGTTGCTTCTGCTCAATTGGGACCTATGGGCATTGTCACCCGCGGAAAAACCTAGAATTGCCCAAACAGTCATTGTCTCTACCACCATGGCTGCTGCCTCGCCCACAACCCCCATATAGGCTACTTCTGCTTGACTACAACAGCCGGGTATCTCCATCCGTAGTGGCATTTGTGACCGTTCCGATAATTCTTTGGTCGCTAGTCGCTGACCACTGGCCGCTGGTCACTCACCGCTGGCTGCGGTTGCCGGCTGCTGTTCTTTGGTGTGGTTGCTGCCTCACCTACAGCTCCCGATCGTAACAGATGTTCCTACGCACGTGGCCACGTTCACATCCACCAATGGTACAATACCACTTCTTGTGCTGTTGCATCCACCGCATTGGTAGTCGTTTGCCCTCACGTTTCTTGTGATGCTGACGCATCACCAACGACCGCCGTGGCCGTATCGTTGTTACATTGGATTCTCCACCGCTTGAAAGTCTCCCTTGCGACGATTTGGACTTGCCTTGTACTGCTGCACGGGGAGCAATGCATGCGGCAGGACTCCCAAAGGAGGATTGGATGGTATGGGATGAGCCCTCATCTTGGGACGCGCATGACATCCTCTATAGCTTTTTATGCTCTCCTCCAAGTACTATTGTGACAATATCATTTACTAGGAAGAGGAGCAGTAGCATGCGATTGACCGATGGGTGTACACTGTTTACGACCTTCCATCCACGCCGTCACCACCGCCAGGTATGCGACCATGTGGCCCAATCCCTCTTCCAGATTTTTTTATCTGTTGCTGGCAGTGCTCTTACAAACACTGTTGAGGCTTCAGTGATTCACAAGGTCCTAGGCCATGTGTCGAATCTTCCTTTCCATGCCAGCCCCATCAGCCACACTAGTGCCACCCTTGATACTGCTGCTAGTGCCAATGCGGCATTCTTTACAGTTGCATGGACGAGCTTGACTCCCGCGAACACTGCACTTGGAAGAGCCACTGCAGCGTACACCAAGGCAGTGGCATCTCTGTCTCTTCTTGCAGCAGCAGTTGCCAATGTTGCCACACAAGTGACAGCGGCCTCCTTGGCTATGGCCACTACTACTGCCACTAGAGCAGACGTTATTTCTGGTACTATGAGCTCTATATGCGTCTCCATGGAAAACCATGTTCTCACTCCAGGGAGAGTGGCTCGCACCCTCACCATGCTCGTGACCATTGGCATTCTTATCGTATCTGCGTCTGCACTCTTGAGAGGAGCTATCGCCACGGGCCTCCTTTGCCTTTTGGTTGCCATCTCTGCGTGGGCTGAAGTGCTGGCGTCACTGGCTGCAATATTGGTGCATCTAGTCTTCTCCCTGCTATCACACCATTAGTCATGTGAGCATCCACACTTTTCTCTCTTAGCTGTACATCTGCATTTTACTTTCCCTAGCTTTCACTTGTACTATCTCTCATCATGCCAAGACCTGAAGAGGCCATGGAGGCTCTTCAGGCCACGCTTGGTGAGACACAAGCGGCTTGTTGACAGATGGAGGAGGATAGCCAAAATTAGCTGGAGGTCCAAAAGAAGCTGGCCACCAGTATGCAATGCAGGTAACGATACATTTTCAACGCAGTTTTTGATATCTCTTGGCCCAGCTATACAACGTTTAGGACGGAATGCACGAAAATAAGCAAATAGCATATAAAATCCTATTGGTGAAGTTCTTGGATGTATTTTCAAATCCACTGGCAATAATTTCATCCAAAAGACACATGGGCCACGCTATTACACTTCAATTGGAGGCAAAACCTCCATTTAGACTCGTGTTTTACCTTGCTTGAACAGGAAAGTGAGAGGACGGATACAAAATCATTGAGTACCTTGTAAAAGGGTGGATTGAGTTGACTAGCTTGCCGTATAGTAGGCTGATCATTTACGTGAAAAAAGATGATGCTTTATGCATGTGCGTAGAATACGGGGCACTGAACAAACTGAAAAATCCCCTTCCTGCGGATTGAGGACTAGTTTGATCAAATCCAAGGGGGAAAATCCTTTTGTCCTCAGATTCATCTGAAGAGTATAATTGAATTAGCATCTTTGAAGATGATACGTCCAAGCCAGTTTTTTGGAAACACTTGTAACGTTATTACTTTTGAGTTTTTAGTGTGTACTTTGGCCTAAATGCCCCAAAAACCTTCCAAAGAAAAATGAACCCAACAAGAAACTTGATTAATTTGTTTTGAAATTGTATATACTACCCTAGTGTCTCTTATATTTGCCTGTTTTTGAAAACCCGATTAAGTGACAATTAAATTCGACTATGATTTTGTGCACCGTAAATTTGGACCTGATTCGTCCAAAGCCCTTGTATTGTTTTGTTCGAACTGTCAGGTCGTGTCCTCAGTTCGCACTCGGTTATAATAGCTAGAAAGTTTGAGTGTTCGAGAGCAACTTCCCACCTTGCACCTCACATCGCACATTTTTTCTGCTACTCATGTCATAGGCTTTCCTTGCAGATTCTGTCGCAGGTCGCATCGTGCCACATCCGCGTGCAGTCCATGGGGGGCTGTGCGCGGATCATGGAAATCTCCCGTCGTGCCTGTAGTCCCTGAAGGCTTACGCATGGTACATGAAACTGTGTGCAGGGGAATATGATTTTTGGGTTACATAGTAACCTATTGTTTTTGGTTCGTGGACCTGTTTTCAGAAAAATTTAGTTAAATTTTAAAATTCCAAACAGGTCCACGGACCCGATGAAAATTTTAAAATTTAACGTAATTTCTTGAAAACAGGTCCACTAACCTGCATGACAGGTCCATGGACCCCCATGACAGGTCCATGGACCCCCATGACAAGTCCACGGACCGGCATGACAGGTCCACAGACC
>SZWC01017416.1:7562-18868 GCA_023375785.1 Penium margaritaceum
ACAGCAGCTGCAGCGGCAGGTGCAGCTGCTGCGGTTGCTGCTGCTGCTGCTGCTTCTGCTGCTGCTGCTACTCTACGCAGCAGCTGCTGCTGCTGCTGCTTGCTGCTGCCGCCGCGGCTGCTGCTGCTGCACGCTGCTTCTGCTGCCGCCGCTGCTATAGTAGCTGCTGCTGCTGCTGCTCTGCGCAGCAGCTGCTGCTGCTACTTGCTACTGTCGCCGCGGCTGTTGCTGCTGCACGCTGCTGCTGCTGCTTGATGCTGCCGCCGCTGCTGCTTCTGTTTTTTTTTTCTTTTCTTTCCGCTCTGCACGCTCCTACTGCTGCTGCTGCTGCTGCTGCGGCTGCTGCTGTTGCTACTGCTGCTGCTGCTGCTGCTAAAGCTGCTGCTGCTGCTAAAGCTGCTGCTGCTGCTAAAGCTGCTGCTGCTGCCAAAGCTGCTGCTGCTGCTGTTGCTTCTGCTACTACAATGTCGCTGCTTGCTGCTGCCACGGCTGCAAGCTGCTGCTGCGTCGCTACTCGTGCACGCTGCTGCTGCCAACGCTTGCTGCTGCTGCTGCTGCTTCTGCTGCTCACCGCCCCTGTGGCATTCGCGTGCAGTCGCTTCGCGCTCCCTCACGCTGCTGCCGGCGTGGCGCCACGTGGCGCGTTCTCTTAGCGTTCCGCCCACTGCTGCTGCTTCTACTGCTCACACGCCCCCCTGTGCTCTGATACCAAATTGGAATTAAGTTTAGGGCATGCACGCCCATGCAAGANAACGCTGAATATAAAGAACAAGGAGAAATTACAAATGAGCTCCTAGCGGGCTTAAGTAGGGGCGCCGGCAGCTAGCCGCACTGGGCCCCGTCACTCCCGCTGAGCCGAAACGGGTCAGCGGGGAGAACACACTGCGTACACCACGATAACAATAACGGTGGTCTCCTCGAGGCACCAGAACAGCTCTCCAAGTACCCGGGTCTCGACCACTGAGAAAATAGGAACAGTGCCAGAAAATCTCAGAATCAGCGTCCAGACATCACACACGGCTTTCCGAACATCGGAAGCCCCATAATAGCCATCGGGTCTCCTCGTCGCACCGGTACAGTCAACCGGGTGTGCGGGTCTGAACCCACCGAGAAAACTCTCCTACCTCCTGACAAGCCCACATGGCTGCCGGAACGCATCGACCGCGTCTCGTCGGCGCTGTCGTAGGTGCTGGAGAAGTCTCGGTGCAGTCCGGAGGCCCGTCATGTCGTCACGCCCTCCTCTGCCATATACCCCGAATGTGGGTATATCGGTAAACTAGCAGCGTCGGTCGTGACGGGTGGAAGCCACACAAACCAACAGTTTTCTCACATTTCTTCAGATTAAGTTGATGGAATATTGTTGTTGTCGATCGTGCGGGACAAAACGGATCCCAAAAGTTGAACCATCGTGAGTATTGCAAGGTTAGCGAGGCCAGTCACGCAAAAACGAACATTGCAATACTTTCTTCAGAGTTGAGGAAAGGGATCATCCGGGCGTCAAAGGAACCTGTCCAGCCGTTTAGGTCGGCGTAGAACTTTGAGCACCGCAGCCCTCCGCTTGGTTCCGGTAAGCCAGGAACCAGGTAGGTTCGGATTTTCGATGTATGGAGGAGCACGACACCTCGTATGGGAAAAGAGCCTCAACCCATATCATTTTGTCAATTTATCCTATAACATGTCCTAGTGGGTGTTGTTCTATGGTCATACACGGTGACTGATGGTGACCCCCCGACTGTTGTTCATGCACACGCAGATCCTTGAGGGGCACGAGAACCTGTCAACGAGTGGAGGCTGGCGAGTGTCAAGCCGGCGGCACTACGACAAAGAGAACAGGGCAGATGGGAAGAGCATTAATGTTGTCCAAGATCGACTGGATGACCAACTAGTGTTAAATTAGAATTGTGAACTAGGAGTTTGGTTCACACAATTTTAGATGACTTGTGGGTGAGAAATTGCGTAGAAGCTTCCTAGCAACACAGCCACTGACCGGGCGTCAGTGCCTAGTCAGACGGTGACGACAGTCAGAGGTCGTACACACAACGGCAAGGGTTTGGCTAGGAGACACAAGTCAAAGTGTCAGAATGCTTCAATATAGCATATGCAGAGAGGAATGACAACTGACAGGTCCAGGGTATGAATACCTGCCGCGGCGCACGGCGGGTGTCGCACGCGGCAGTCCAAGAGCTGTCCTAAAACCGGCCCAAAACCACTGTTTTGGCCGTAACTCTGCGCACACATGTCAGAATCCTACGTCGTCTGAACCTAGACGTGCAGAATCAAAAGACGCACGCAATGACTGGTCACATGCATGCATCCATCGACTGACAGCGAGTATACAATGCAAAATCATGTAAATGGGCCTCATGCCCAGTCTGCCGAAAGGCGCCTACAAGACGTAGCAGGCACAGCAAGGAGTCCCGGTGACATCAAGGGCTCTGGAACAGTGGTCGGTCAGCTCCAGACGGGTAGTCCGCCGCCTGTCGTCGCGCCGGTGTCACCAGGGCCGCCTGCCTCAGGGATCTACACGAGTATGGACACGACCGAGTGGTCACAGTAAACTGTACAGGAACGGCACAAAGCACAACACTCCCCCATGACCCGATGGTACGCATGTCCATACGCGTGCAGCACTGGTACAACCACATAGTGAGTGACACAGACAGATGAGACGGCAACGTACATCCCACACTCAACCACTGTCACGCACGGGGCGAAGCCCAACAGAGCGAATGGCCACCAGGAACTTTCCGCGGGCAAGTGCCTTCGTCAAGAAATCAGCTCGCTGCAAGTCAGTGCCAACCCACATGATGGAGATCACGCGTCGCTCCACCAGATCACGAACGAAGTGATGCTCAACCGCAATGTGCTTTGTGCGAGCATGAAAAAAACCAGAGTTCTCCACAATGGCGAGAGCACTCTGGTTGTCGCAACGCAGCACAATGGCGGGTACTGACTGCCCAAGCTCAAGGAACAAGCGCTGGTGCCAAACTGCCTCAGCAGCCCCTGCCCCCAAAGCCACATACTCTGCCTCCAACGAGCTACGTGGGATGCAGCCCTGCTTCCCGCTTCGCCAAGACAAAGCGGTACCACCGGGCAGAAACACGTAGCCAGTGCGACTGCGCCCGTTAGGACTCCAAGCCCAGTCGCTGTCAGTGTAGCTGTCAAGGACCACCGAACACTGCCGACAAAAGCAGAGTCCGAGATACGGCGTGGAGACCACATACCATACCACTCGCACAGCCGCGTGAAGAGCTCTCGCACGTGGAGCCTGCGAGAACTGAGCGAGGAGGTTGACGGCGAACGCGATGTCGGGACGCGTGGTAGTGGCCAGGTACATCAGAGATCCGATAAGACGGAGGTACAAGGTCACGTCCACTGTCTCCCCCAACTATGTAGGGTCATCCACCTTCAGGGCATCCTGCCCATGAGGTGTGAGTGGTGTGGAAGCAGTGGGCACTGCACCAAGGAGATCGCTAAAGCGCTCCCCCATGACTCGTGCGTATCGGACCTGATGCAGCACCTGTGTCCGATGTCTGCGATCTCGCACAATCTCCATACCAAGAAACACCGATGCAGGACCGAGGTACTTCATCCTATAGGCGGTCTGCTGGACAGACTTGGCCTCCTTCACGGCCTCCAACGACGGAGACGCAATCAGAAGGTCATCAACATAGACCAGGATGGCGGTAAACCGCTCGGGTGTCGGTAGGATGAAGAGTGAGGGGTCTGCCTCGCTCTGTACGTATCCTGTGCGAGTCAAGGTGCCAGTGATCTCCCGGTTCCAACACCATGGAGACTGCTTGAGGCCGTACAAGGACTTGCGCAAGCGCCACACCTTGTCACCGTCCCCAAAGCCTGGTGGCTGAGCCACGTAGATCTCCTCATCCAGAGAGCCATGGAGGAACGCGTTGTTCACATCCATCTGGTGTAGTTCCCAGTCATGCTGAGCTACTACACTGAACAGAGCTCGAGCTGAGGTTATGCGGCCGACAGGGGGAAAGGTGTTAGTGTAATCAACTCCCTCAATCTGAGAGAACCCCTTGACGACCAAGCGGGCCTTGTAGCGTTCCAGTGAGCCATCCGGCTTCACTTTCTTATGAAAGACCCACTTGACCTGAATCGCCTTCCTCCCAGGGGGAAGGTCGACCAGCTCGTAGACTCCGTGCTCTCGGATAGCGCGAAGCTCATCCTCGCAAGTAGCTCGCCAGGCATCAGCATCCTGCGATGAGAAAGCCTCCCTCAATGTGCCCGGGTCCGGCGCCATAGAGGGGGAACTCTATGTGGCAAGTGCACACGCCTCAGTGTCCGGCCTGACGGCCACAAGATCAGCTGCTGCGTCACAGGCGATATGGAACTCGCGAGTGACCAGGTCGTGCCCTATGGGGCACGATGGGTGTACCTCTGAAAGCTCAGTGCGGACACTCAGGCCTAAGGCCTTTGTGCCTGGGTCACCGCTCGCGATGTTGCGAGAGGAACGTCTGGGTCCGGAACCCGAAGCTCGCTGAGCTCCAGAATCCAGTGGTCGAAGGCGAACACCGGGCTCACGGGAGTAACCACAGGTCGAGGGGCGCACCTCAGGCTCAGGAACAGGTACGACCACAGGGACAGGTACGACCACAGCTGGTGAGGGCTGAGACGAGGCAGTCGGAGAAGCCGTGCGCGGAGATGCGTGTGTGGGGGACACTGAGCTGGAGATGACAGCGGGCAAGGCTGGCCCGGACACTAAGACAGGAGTGTCAGCTGACGTAGAGACAGGAGTGGGCTGGGCTGGGTGAGACGCCGGAACAGGGGTGCCAGTGGACACAGAGGGTGATGTAGGAGGAGGCGTGGGAGCAGTGGTACCTGTGGAGTGCGAAGCTGGCTGGACAGGCGGCATCTCTGGACCAACGGCAATGATAGCCGGATCATCAAGTGCTGGAGATCGAGAGGGGACTCGAGCGGACACATCAGCCTGACGAGGAATGGTCGCTGGCGAAGAGCTCTCCCCCATCCGCCGAGGACCCTCACAGGAAGGGACATGAGCTACAGAGAGCGCGGTGATCGAAGTCAGATCACGGTATGTGAGTGACTCAAAAAACAGCGCGTCACGGGATTCAATGACACGACGGCGAGTGGGGTCCCAAAAACGCCAGGCCTTCGACCGCGGGGAGATGCCGATGAAGGCACACAAGCGACCCCGAGGGGAGACCTTGGACCCCTGCTGGTCCTCGGTGTACCATACGGAGGCCAGGGATCCCCAGACGTGTGCGAGACGAAGATCGGCACTGTGTCCAAACCAGAGCTCGTACGGTGTAACATGATCCAGAAGCGGACCATGCGGGAGGCGGTTCCAGAGCCAAGTGATGTAGGCGAAGCCCTCGAATGCGAAGGACTCCGGGAGACCGCACTCAGACCGCATGGCGCAGACCGCATCCTCCATGGTGCGGTTCCAGCGCTCAGATGCACCGTTCTGCTGTGGGATAGCAGGAGCAGAGACCTGGTGAAAAATGCCGTGCTCAGCAAAGAAGGAGTCCATCTCGCCGAGGAACTCGCCGCCGCGATCCAAGCGAAAGGTATGTAGCGTGTGGCGAGATTGACGCTCAGCCATCACGAGCCAGAGCCGAACTGCAAGGGCGGTGTCGCTCTTCTGACGCATACTGTAGACCCACCGCATCCGGGTGAAGTCATCAGTCAGCGTCAGAACATACCGGCCCCTCTCGGACAGCGACTCGACCGGGAGAGGACCGAGCAGGTCCGAGTGGACCAACTCGAGGGGCCTCAGCGCTCGGGAACGTGAATCAGGATAAGTGCACCGGTGCATCTTACCTTGAGCGCAAAAAAAGACACTCGGTCTTGGGTGGCTTCTCGAAAGAAGCCACGTCAAGACCAAGAGCGGGCTATGTCCGGATGAGCTTTGACACAATGTCAGAGCCCACGTGACACAGACGTTGGTGAAGCAACCGCTAGTGTTCCGGGGATAGAACACCAGTGACAAAAATGCGACCAGAGGAGGAGGGAGAGCAAGGGGAGGAGGGCCGAGCAATGCGGTACAAATCATCTACGACTGAAGCATGTAGGACAATGTTACGGGTGTCAAGAGCAGTCACAGTCGCTGAATCAGCGGTATGCTCAACGGAGAGACCCATCAGAGTGCAGGCACGCACAGACAGCAGACTGAGCTCAAGATCAAGCACAAACAGCACGTCAGAGAGATACAGGGGGCCAGACGGACCATCAAAGCATACAACCCCAACACCGTGAACCGGTAAGGACTGACCAGAACCTGTGCGAACAGAACGGACAGTCGTGACAGGACCAAGTACCACAAAGTCACTACGGCGACACGTCATGTGGTGGGTGGCACCGGAATCGATGATCCAAGTGCCACCGGAGTCACGACTGGTGGACGTCACTGTACAACGAGCAATAGAACACTCGGCATCAGAGGGACGCTAAGCCGTCAGTGGGACGGAACGACGTACATCACGAAGGTGAGACTTATGAATCCAGTCAGTGCAGTCAGGCCCATCATCATCACATGCGGACTGTGCTCCCCCACACGTGTCATCACGAGTCACGAGGACGGACGAACAAGCAGTCTGTGACCCACTCGACGATGACAACACACTCACACCTCCCTGAAAGCGAAGCGCCAGAAGATGACAAAGCTCGACGATGGTGCGGTCACGTGGGTCTGGATCACTGCTGCTCGCCGGTGTGGATGCAGGGACAGCTGCAGTCGTAGTCGCCACGCGTCCAGAGGAGTGTGCGGTCGACGTGCCGGTCACGGTGCGAGCAGCATGGGCAGCCTGAAGTCCGCGAGTGATGCGCTCCCAGTCGAGCGGATGCTGGCACTCGGTATAGCGATGGGCACCTCCACAGTTGTGGGAGTGCACGGAACGGCCACTACTACCACTGGATGACGACTGCTGCTGACCCGATCCGCGCTTCCTATTCTTCTTCTTCCCCTGGGTAGCTGCTACAATGCCCTGCGTCTACGTGGGTGTAGACGGGGTCGAAGAGGAGGAGGAAGAAGAGGTCGTGATGGAGGAAAGTGAGGGTGACTGCAGGAGGGAAGATGGTGGTGAGGCGAGGACTGCTGCAGCGAGGGAAGTCTCCTGATGTGCTACTGCTGCCTCGCGGGCCGACGTCACCTGGAGGAAAAGCTTATGGGCCCACGGGAGCAGCTGCAGGGTGGGTGAGAAAGGCTCGAGAGCAGCGTCGCTGTACCGTGTGAATATGTCGGTGTACTCCAGGCGAACTCCGAGCATGATCGTGCGAAGCGCCCACAGCTGTGTGCCCCCTGAGGTCCCCAGGCGCGTGTAGATATGCATGGCGCGTCGCCAGTAATCCGCTGCAGGCTCCGCTGGTCCCTGACGGAGAGAGTGGAATGCGCGAATGTGTGACGCACGTGTGGCGTGCGTCTCTGCAGCCAGTAGGGACAACGCCTGATCCCAGCCTCTACGAGGATCAGCTCCGGTGCCTGTGCCAGCCTCGCTGAGGAAGGGACGGAAGTCAACGACAGTCTCGCGTGGCATGGCGTAGAGAAGCCCTCGCATGGCCCGGGCTGCTGTCAGCACCTGTGCTGGATCTGTAGACTGGTATGGGCTGTGGTAGTAAGGCCACACTCCCTCAGAAGTGGCCCACACCTGGAACAGGATCTCCCAGCAGTCAAATCCATCCTCGCTGATGTACCGTGGAGGTGGTGCCTCAAAGTCCTTTGGCTGCCGCTCCGTGGGGAGAGCAGCCGCAGGCTGAGGAGGGCGAGTGACGGGAAAACCTCCTAGAAGGGGATGATCACTGGGGAAGTCAGGTGACAGCCGTATTGGGGACACGGGTGGAGGTCGGATGCCCGTCTGCAGCTGACATAGGCGCTCCTGTAGAAGACGAATCTCCCGCTCCTGGGAGTCATCCTCGAAGCCTGGCATGAATGGCTCGTCATCAAGAAGGTCCTCAGGTGGTGGGGAGACCACACTAGGGGGTGAAGCAGGCGGGGCACCTGTCACGGGCACCTGAGCCGAGTGCTGGGTGGAGGCCGCAACGCCGGCAGCTCCCTCAGAAATCCGCGGAGGAGCCGTGGACTGAGCGCGCAGGAGCTCAGTCAGCGTGCGGATCGCGTCAGTCTGCTCTCGCTGCAGACGACGCATCTCCTCCTGCTGGCTGCGCAGGTCCTCAATGGCCTGCGAGCGAGGGCTCAATACCCCTGAAGAAGAGGAGGAGGGATCACCTGGTCCCTTGTCCTTGTCGTCGGGCGAACTCATGTCGCCGCTCACTATGGGACGACAGGTCAAGTTTGCCGGATTTCAAAACCGTCTGCGTTTCTCGGGGAGTTGAAATGCTGGCAACTTTTGACTTTTCGGTTGAAAATTTGGCTAAGTCTAATGCTGACGTCAGCAAGTGGTTGCTGACGTCAGCACGACCTGATGACGTCAGCAACCAACAATGCTGACGTCAGCTCGTCCCCTCCTTTTTTCGTTTTTTTTTGTTTTTATATTTTTCTTGTTACGGTTCTGCCGCTGCACGGTGGCGCGCGGCAACTCCGCGGAAGCTACGCAGCAGCTTCCGCCCAGCTGCTGCTGCAACTGTGCTGTCAGCTGCAGCAGCAGCTGCGTAGCTGTGTGTGCAGCGGTGGCAGCGGCGGCTGCGCTGCTGCTGCTGCTGCGCGCGGCGGCTGCTGCTGCGCGCGGCGCTGCTGTTGCGCGCTGTAGCTGCTGCTGGCTGCCGCCGCCGCGCGCTGCTGCTGGCTACCGCCGCCGCGTGCTACTGCTGCTGCCACTGCTGCGCTGCTGCTGCTGCCGCGAATGTCGCTGTTGCTGCTGTGCCGCTGCCGCTGCTGCGCTGTTGCTGCCGACGCCGCTGCTGCGCTGCTGCTGCCGCCGCTGCTGCCACAATGCTATGGCGGCCGCTACTGCTGCGCTGCTGCTACGCGGCCGCCGCCGCCGCCTCCGCTGCTGCTGCTGTACTGCTGCAGCTGTGGGGGGGAAGTGGCGGCTGCACGCACCGCAGCCGCCACACACCTCTGCGTGGCGGTAGGCACTGCTGCTGCTGCCTCAGCAACTGCGATCTCACGTGGTGGGTGGAGTGCGCGGACGGCGAACGGCCGTCTCCAACGGGTCCTAGAAGATCTGCTGCAGCAGTGACTCTCACTGCTGCTGCTCTGCTGCGTCTCTGCTGCACAGCTCAGTGAGAACTGTCTCACTGCTCTGATACCATGAGAAAGTGTGTAGAAGCTTCCTAGCAACACAGCCGCTGACCGGGCGTCAGTGCCTAGTCAGACGGTGACAACAGTCACAGGTCGTACTCACAACGGCAAGGGTTTGGCTAGGAGACGAAAGTCAAAGTGTCAAAATGCTTCAATATAGCATATGCAGAGAGGAATGACAACTGACAGGTCCAGGGTATGAATACCTGCCGCGGCGCACGGCGGGTGTCGCACGCGGCAGTCATAGAGCTGTCCTAAAACCGGCCCAAAACCATTGTTTTGGCCGTAACTCTGCGCACACATGTCAGAATCCTACGCCGTCTGAACCTAGACGTGCAGAATCAAAAGACGCACGCAACGACTGGTCACATGCATGCATCCATCGACTGACAGCGAGTATACAATGCAAAATCATGCAAATGGGCCTCATGCCCAGTCCGCCGAAAGGCCCCTGCAAGACGTAGAAGGCACAGCAAGGAGTCCCGGTGACATCTGGGGCTCTGGAACAGTGGTCGGTCAGCTCCAGACGGGTAGTCCGCCGCCTGTCGTCGCGNCGCGGCAGTCATAGAGCTGTCCTAAAACCGGCCCAAAACCATTGTTTTGGCCGTAACTCTGCGCACACATGTCAGAATCCTACGCCGTCTGAACCTAGACGTGCAGAATCAAAAGACGCACGCAACGACTGGTCACATGCATGCATCCATCGACTGACAGCGAGTATACAATGCAAAATCATGCAAATGGGCCTCATGCCCAGTCCGCCGAAAGGCCCCTGCAAGACGTAGAAGGCACAGCAAGGAGTCCCGGTGACATCTGGGGCTCTGGAACAGTGGTCGGTCAGCTCCAGACGGGTAGTCCGTAGCCTATCATCGCGCCGGTGTCACCAAGGCCGCCTGCCTCAGGGATCTGCACGAGTATGGACACGGCCGAGTGGTCATAGTAAACAGTACAGGAACGGCACAGAGCACAACAGTGGGGTGGTTGACCGGATATTGTTCGTTGATGCACATGCTGCCGAAGATGTTCGGACCGCTGCGCTAGGGCACATGAGTAAAGTAGGAGGGTCGAGGTCACCTTCGTCGGTGGGATCGAGCTAGCGAGTTTGATGGGAGCTCGCTAGCTCGACGCTCGCCGATGGGGAAGCCTCCACCAATTTGGCCTCGCTCCCTGCCGTTCGCCCATGGCGATTGCCCTAAGCTTGATCTAAGCATCTACCGTCCTCCCCCTCGTCCACAGCTTACAGTGTAGAGTGTGTGTGAAGGACAGTAAGGGAACATCTACTGGTATCAGAGCAGAGGCCGCCATTCCCTCATCGGTTTGGTGGGAAGAACGCGACGGCGGCGGCGGTGGCCGTCCATTGACTGCTGGGTGAAACGCCGCCGCCGACTGAAGCGGAGCTGCAGCAGCAAGCGGCCACTGCTGGACCGGTTGCTGCTGCAGCAATCGCAGCATTCACGGGGTCGGCTAGAACCTACGCTCGGACCGCAGCTGTTGGACTGCGACCCTCGCGCAGGTTGCACCCGTTCCGCTGCACCCCTCGACGCACCGCCGCCTTGGTGCTACTTCCTTGCCAGTGCCCGCAGCAGCTGTGATGCGGACTGCCTCAGGCCGCAACGGGTATGTTGCGACCTCCCCAAAGGCCGCAGTGAGTGGGCTGCACCCTCCTTTCCACGCGCAGTCGCTGGTCATCCTCAGCTGCAGCCCTGAAGACGCGTCTCTGACAGCGGTCAAGCAGCCACTGTCGGCCGCCGCAGTGGGGAGTTGACCCCACGTCTTGGGCTGCTGCAACACCTACACCAACCACTACGCATTGGCCAGTGAACCTTCTCCTCCTCCTCTCTCTTCTGGGCCTCCTGGGGTTGGGGTCTTTCCTCTCTCCCCTTCTCACAGCGGAGCACAGCCCAGACAAGCAAGGTATCCAGGCCTTGGGCCTCGTCACGCAGTTCTCCGGCAGAGCCGGAGGCTGAATGCTGTCGGATTCTTTTTTCCGGCAGCTCTGGCGTCTGCAATACTACCTTCTCATCTGTGTTCTGCCCCTCTCCTCGGTTTAGGGCAGCCACAATGTCAGGAACTCAGTCAGAGGGCAGGGGTGACCCCCCCCCCCCCCCCCCCCCCCCCCCCCCCC
>SZWC01017417.1:33443-59970 GCA_023375785.1 Penium margaritaceum
GCGCCAGAAAGCAGCTACCACTCACAACCACTCGCAACCACTCCCTACCACTCGCAACCACTCACAACCACTCGTAACCGCTCGCAACCACTCGCAACCACTCACAACCACTTGCAACCACTCGCAACCACTCGCAACCACTTGCAACTACTCGTAACCACTGGCAACCACCCCCAACCACTCGTAACCATTCACAACCACTCGTAACAAGTCGCAACTACTCACGACCACTTGCAACCACTCGCAACCACTCGCAACCACTCGCAATCACTCTCAACTACTCACAACCACTCCCAACCCCTCGCAATAACTTACAACCACTTGCAACCAATCGCAACCACTCGAAACCACTCGCAACCGCTCGCAATTACTCACAACCACTCGCAAAAACCCGCAACCAATCTGCCATGCTGGCGTCACCACTCTGGATTGAGCCAATACCAATTTCCTCGACTACAGCCATGGAGCAGAACTGCTTTAACGACGAGCTCGCACACAAGGATTAGTGCTTATAATGCCAATGGTGTTTCCAACATCGTCACTGCAACTCAGGATACTTCTAAACGTAGGAATGCAACATGGGTGAGGCGTACGCATGGAAGGACTCAGTGCTCAATACTGTTGTTTGAACTATGCACTGCCTCGCTGACTCATACTGTGACCTCTCAGCTGGTGTACATGCTTGTGCAGACGACTGACTGGATGGATGATGATGCCGTCGGGGCGCTGTTTGCTGGAAACAAACAGCGCCCCGATGAGCGTGTGGTTCTCCTCCCCCTCGTGCTTTTGATACTGCACCCTCGCACGACCAGCTCCATTGGCAGCTACCCTTGGCTGTCACGTCATCAGTAGTCGTAGTTGGCTCTGAGGAGCAGTGTAGCCGGCGCCTGATTTCGGGAAGGCGTAACTCCTAGTAGCTATTGTTTTTGCTGATTCTAACTGTATGACTGCATTTGTAGCATGGTTATCTTGGTATGGTCCAGTTCTTAGGCAAAACGGACAACGCCCGGGTTTTGGGCTATCTGGTGTCTGGCAGGTCTCACCTAGGAAAACTCTGCCAGACAGGACAATGCTAGGATGATCCTGCTGGTTGAGGCAGCCACTAACTACTGGTGCAACCTACTTCAGCTAGCTATAGAAGTCACTAGCGGCTGTTGTTGTTTGTGTTGGCTGGAAACACTGCCTAAAGCTTCGAGCTGCTATTGTTGGGTTCGGCTGGCAGACAAAGATGCAAGCAGCTGATGCTCGCCGGTCGAAGTCAACGCTGATGACCGCTGCTGGCTGCCGATGCATACGGCTGGCACTGGCTGGTGCACCATTTTCAGATGTTGATTGCTGAAGCTGCTGCTAATGTTGGATACTGACTGGAGTGGCCGATGTGGTGGCTTAGAATGCCATCACTTGCCAACGAAGANAAGATGCAAGCAGCTGATGCTCGCCGGTCGAAGTCAACGCTGATGACCGCTGCTGGCTGCCGATGCATACGGCTGGCACTGGCTGGTGCACCATTTTCAGATGTTGATTGCTGAAGCTGCTGCTAATGTTGGATACTGACTGGAGTGGCCGATGTGGTGGCTTAGAATGCCATCACTTGCCAACGAAGAGCACTCTTCTCGGCTGCACCTGCTATTGCCAGCGGTTGCTGCTGATGGTCGAGAGCAACAGAAAAGGCCAGGGCTAAACTACGGCTATCAGCTGCAAGTTGCTGTTGCTAGTCACCTGCAAGCGCTGCAAACATGGTGGCAGAGAGGGCCGACGTTTTTGCAAGTTCAGCTGAGGCTGCTAGCTAGGATGTAACAAACATTGATCACCGTGTACATGGAGTGATGGCATAAGGTCCAAAGTGGCCGTTGTTTCTGATGTTGTGCACGTGCCATAACAGCGCAAAAGCTGTGGTAACGGTAGCGACAGCTACCACCACGGTCCGGATCGCGGGGTGATGCAATCGAGCATCACCTCTCTTCTGCTCCTAGGGGTCTCCCTCTTGCCCCGATGCCAGTAGTTAATGGCGTGGGATAGGAATGTGCAACTCAGTAAGTGCAAGAACCAAGGGAGTCACATGCACACATGCTCAGAACCACACCATGGAAGCGATAGGAAATCCATAGTGGTTAGAAACAAGAAGTGAGGAGATGTAGCAAGAGAGTGTGATGTCAAGATTGGTTGGCCAAACCATCTATGCGAGTCTTTCACGTGGGATTCGGCCGCCACCCCGGGATCGAACCAAACCCACTGGCAGTGCGTTGGTGATGGTTATCTCACGCACCAAGATTAGACTCGGGTGCGTGACCCCTAGGGATCAGCAACCCGACAACTCCAATGCATTAACAAGTTCTGCTACACACTGATGTAATTTTTCTACATGTTTCCTACAAGGCATCTGTTGACAATGAGCCCTTGACATCAACCCAAGATGCGCGCTTAAGAGGTGAACGTGTGTCAGTTATCTACATTGGTGTCCATGTGGCAGAGTCAAGAGGTCACTTACGTGTTCATAACTCCACAAACAAAAGATCTTGATTTCCTCAAAGAGGCTGGTGTCCACGAACTCTTCAACTTGCTGGTTCGCCGTTGTGGCAAGCTGGTTGTATAGTTGCGAACTATAGCCGGATAAAATGTGTGTCTCTTTTACGTTGTTGCGCTTGTCTCTGTGACCTGTAGCCTTGACGCTACTCTTCACATGCGCTCTATGCTGGTTGGCAACTCCTTCAGGGTCGGGCTCACCCGCCACAACCCTACAAACTAACAGGAATATTCTCTGTGACCAGCTTGTAGCATCATTTCATCGGTATCGTTGCTTTCGACTCTCCTTTGCTCAGTTATGAGATGGAAACTGTGCTAAAGCGCAGGTTGGGACAGTAGTGTTGTTGATGCAGCGTGCGGGCTTCAACCCTCGTTGCTTAGTCTGCTGCCCCCTCACTCTGTCATTCTAGGGTCTAAGTCTGAGTGCTCTGGGTTTGTTACTCAGAAATGTGCGCACCAGTGGTAGCGCCAGAAAGCAGCTGAAAACTGGAAGTGACTGATTAGGAATGAAGAATGAGCAACAATGGGAGAACCCTCCAAGTTCTAGCTCCTCCCCAGCTCTGTAGAGCTTGTTACTCAACTAACCAGCCGATTAGAAAAGGACCATTTTCTGGCAGGCAGGGTTTTCTTAGTGAACCCTGCCAAATGGCCGACAGCCCAAAACTCGGGCATCGTCCGTTTTGCCTAAAAACTGGACCATACTATAATACCAACGCTGTGAATATAGACGTGAGGTCAGAAACAGCTAGAAAAATAGCAGCGAGGAGTTATGGGTGCCCGAACCCAGGCAGTGCCTATAGTAGTCATGGTGCCAACAGTGCCATGCTAACACAAGACTTGGACCCAAAGCAGAGCATGACGCTGCAGACACCATGGTACAATCAGATCCGGCGCTGGACGCATGTAGACAACATCTGCAGTGGCAGTGACCGTCGGCACCCCGACCGTGGAGGAGGCCGGCCGATGGAGCTGAGCATGTGGCCGTAGGGAGGAGGCTCCAAAAAACTGCGTGTAGGCCGTAGCATGCGTCAGCTCCACCGGACGACACTCCAGCAGCGTCGAGTCTCACCGTCAGTCATCTGCACGCCGATATACACAAGTCGGGAGGACACAACAGAGCACAATGAGAGATACGACAAAAAACCAACACTCCCCCATGACTCAAAGGCGTAGTGGACATGGACGGGCAGTGACACATTCAACAGAGAGACTCCCCCAGGGCACACAGAGACGCATGACGAGACAAAAAGTACAACTCACAGACGCACGCTCACAGCCTTCTTGAACGAGTCGTGATTCAATATCTTGGTCAAGAAGTCAGCCAGCTGCCGTGCTGTCTCAATACACACAAAGCTGACGCTGCCGTCATGCAACAACAAATGCACATAGTGATACTCAACATTGATGTGCTTTGTACGTGTGTAATGTACACCATCATTGTCGGGGATGGCAATGGCACTCTTATTGTCACAATGCAACATGATGGATGCGACGGACTGACGCAACTCGGATAATAGACGACGTAACCATACGCTCTTACATGCGCTTGAACCAAGGGCTACGTATTCAGCCTCAGTAGTGCTGCATGCAATACACCCCTGCTTGCCACTGCGTCAAGACACAACTATGCCGCCAGTCAGAAAGATCTAGCCTGTGCAGCTCTTACCGTCCGGACTGCCGGCCCAGTTACTGTCGGTGTAGCCCACCGCGACAACAGACGGATGTCGGCAGAACATGAGACCTCGCCGTGGAGTCGAGACGACATAGCGCAGTACTCAGATCGTTGCCTCGAAGTGGAGGTGCCGCAGCTCGTGAAAGAACTAAGCCAGGTGGTTGACGGCGAACGCGATGTCTGGGCGCGTCATCATCGCCACAAACATCAGTGACCTAATGACACGGAGATGCGTGGTCATGTCAACTGGCTCCCCCACAACGGTTGGGTCAGAGTTCTTTAGCTTCACCTGGCCATTGGGTGACATGGATGAGGATGTGCTCGGCATGAGGGGCAGGTCCTCGACAAAGCGAGTGGACAGAGTCTGTACATACGCAGCCTGATGGACGTGCAAGATGCCCTAGGAGCAATCATGCCCAAGCTCCATGCCCCGGAGGACTCGGGCAGACCTGACATCCTTCATTTGGAAAGCGATGTGTACCAGGTCCTTGACGCGCTGGATAGCAGCCATGTCTGGCGACACAATGAGGAGATCGTCAATGTAGACAAGGACAACGGCGAAGGTCTGGTCTCGCGGGGTGATGAACAGTGCGGGGTCAGCAGTGCTGCGCAAGAGGCCGCTGCGAAGGAGCATATGACTAATCTCCTGGTTCCAGCACCGAGGTGACTGCTTCACGCCATAAAGGGCATTCCGCATTCGCCAAACCTTCCCAGTGCCGTCGTCAAAGCCTGGAGGATGTACTATGTAGAGCTCCTCACCCTCCATCGAGCCATGGAGGACAGTGTTGTTCATGTCCATCTGATGCAGCTCCCACCCGTGCTAGGCAACCAGGCTGAAGAGTGCCCAGGTAGTGGAAAATTGGTCAACTCGGGTAAACATCTCGTCGTAATCAACCCCAGGGACCTGAGCAAACCCCTTGACTGTAAGGCTGGCCTTGTACTTGTGTAAGGACCCGTCCGGCTTCCATTTGCGCCGGAAGACCCATTTGGCATCGATGGCCTTCCGACCTAGAGGGGGATCAACGAGGTCATACACGAGGTGCTGTCGGATAGCAACAAGCTCGTCGGCATAGGTAGCATCCCAATGTGCGGCCTCGGGGGAGGCTTGAGCCTCGTGTAGGGTGGCTGGGTCCTCCGGGCGTACCGTAGAGCAGACTACAAGGGCGTGTGCATCTCGAGTTCTAGGTGAGATGCGTGTAAGTGCAATCGTGACGGCATGCCGATGCTCCTGATGGAGCATGACGTAGCCCAGTGCGCAGCCCGGGTGGAGATGTGCAATGATGGCTGAAGTGGTTAGACCGAGGGCCTTGGTGCAAGGGTCCCCACTCACTATCGTAGGAGTGGAAGAGACACGCGACGGGGGACCGAGGAGCCATAGTGCGCGATGTGGTGGTCTGCGCACTCATTGACGGCCTGGGTCAGAGGCTGCCGCCTGGGCCACGTGTGTAGCAAGGTAGGACAGACGATAGCACCGAGTCCGAGGTGCAGGCGGAGGCAGACGGGGCTACTAGTGCAGATAAGCCTGCACACCGAATCCGGTTCCCGAATCCTAGCCTGGATTCGGATTCGCGGTTCGAATCCACTGTCTGGATTCGGATTCGCGGATCCGAATCCAGGATTCGCGAATCCTGGTAGATTCCCGAATCCAGACGAATCCAGTCATTTTTGCTCTTTCTTTCACTTAGTGGAGGGGTTAGAGTTCAATGTTGAGTGAAGTTTCTGAGGTCCTCTTTAGCTCTTTAAATTTTCTGACAAGGAGCATGATGGTGGAAAGTGTGGTTTTGTTGCAATTTCACATGAACTGTTTTGCCCCATGCATGACTGGTAACATAACAACAGCATGACTGACTGCCTGCCCTTCTACAGTTGCTAATATTGCTAACATCACAGCATGACGACATGTCTGCCCTCCTACGTTTGCAAACATTGCTAACAACTTCACAGCATGACGGCATACCTGCCCTCCTACATTCTCTACTCACTACCTGCATCATCATCACATGCACCATCACCCTCAACATCGCCACGAGCAATGAGCTCATCATCCATGACATCCTCATAGTCAAGACTGTCATCACCCTCTTGAACCTGCTCTTCATGTGCAACCTGCGCTGGTCGACGGAGGAGATTCACACGCTTCTCTTCTTCCTCCAGTTCTGGAGCAACGTCGCCATTGGGTGTGACTGGGAAGTTTTCCAAGAGAGGCTCGTTCACCCATGACTTCAGCAGCATGAGATTCTCGATAGTTAGGTCGACGAGTGACTGACGGAAGTCTGTGATGATGTGCCGACCCAGTGAGAAAAGGCGCTCCGATGGTGTGCTTGTCGCCGGAACGGCGAACAGGTCAAGCGCAGCAAGGTGGAAGGTAGGATAGATTTTGTCATGCTTCCGCATATACTTCAGGATGTTGCAGCTACGGCCCTTCTTCACATCTTTAGCCCAGCTGTCGACCTCCATGTCGAGAGAAGATGGTTCAGAGGGCTGGGGCACTTCCGGTTCGGCAAACATGTCGGCACCAGCATCCTCGAGAGCTGCAGCAAGCACGCTCTGCTCCTCTCTGATTCTCTGGCTGCGGCGAGGCTGAACCTGTCCAGATGTAGCTGCGTTGCCCTCGTCGTGTGTCTGGGTGTTACCTGCATCAGAGAAGCGACAATGATGTTCTTATGTTGTATGTTGGCTGGCATACAATGAGCAATAACATTTTGTATGTTGGCTGCCATACAATGAGCAATAACATTTTGTATGTTGGCTGCCATACAATGAGCAATAACATTTTGTATGTTGGCTGCCATACATTGAGCAACAACATTGGGTATGTTGGCTTCCAAACAATGAGGAATAACATTGTGTATGTTGGCTGCCATACATTCAGCAATAACATTTTGCATGTTGGCTGCCATACATTCAGCAATAACATTTTGTATGTTGGCTGCCATACAATGAGCAAAAACATTGTGTATGTTGGCTGACATACAATGAACAAAAGCATTTTGTATGATGGCTGCCATACAATGAGCAAAAGCATTTTGTATGATGGCTGCCATACAATGAGCAAAAGCATTTTGTATGTTGCCTGCCATATAATGAGCAAAAACATTGTGCATGTTGGCTGCCAAACAATGAGGAATAACATTTTGTATGTTGGCTGCCATACAATGAGCAAAAGCATTTTGTATGTTGGCTGCCATACAATGAGCAAAAGCATTTTGTATGTTGGCTGCCATACAATGAGCAAAAGCATTTTGTATGTAAGCTGCCATACACATGCACTGACATTGTTACATTAGCAGAACACATGGTTACGGGAATGTCAACATACCTGCAGTGCCTGTCGTGGATGATGTTGCAACAGCTTCGCTGCGACTCTGCGAGATAGAGGCGCCTGCAGCTGCTTCCGCGGATGCTGCGGCCGCTTCCAAAGCAGCTGCAGCTGCTTGCTCCTCCTCACGGTGTTGCAGCACCTTCACGTTGTACAGACGCAGAAGATCGAGGACTTTCAGCTGCAGCTGTGCAGCGTTGGTGATGCCAAGCTTGGGGTGGATGCGCTCATAGAAACGCAGCCAGAATCTTGGGTCGACTGCCGTCGCCAACACATGGCGCTCAGAGCACAGCTTGACGTACTTGTCAAGCTTTGTGATCACAGCAACAATGCCATTCTTCAGCTCGAGCAGGAGCTGTTCCTTGCAGTCAAGTCTGCCGGCATTACCACGGCGCTTCGCCTTCTTCTCAGCAGCCAGCGCCTTCACGAGCCAACTCTGCATCTTCTCCAGAAGAGAGGCGTAGAATGGAATGACCAGTGACAGCATTGGGTAGGAAGACCCAGAGATGTCGTCGGTGAAGCTTTTGAAAGGCTTCAAGATGACGGTCACTTGGCCGATGAGCTCCCAGTCGTCGTAGGAGGGGCGCAATGCCGCACCGTCACGCCCAAACTCGGTTAGCCACGTCTCCAAAACGTCTTTGATGCCCATGACGCGCTCGCACATGTCGAGGGCGCTGTTCCAGCGCGTCTCCGTGTCCAAGTGCAGCGAGAGGTACTTCTGGCCAGCCTCCTTCACCGCCTCCTCAAGCGACTCCTCCCTCGTTGGAGTCCGCGTCACGAATACCGCGATAGAGCGAACCTGCTGCAGAATGGTGGAGATGCGCGGCTGCTTGAGGAGATCACCGACGGCGAGGTTGATGACGTGGCCGAGGCACCGAATGTGCCCGGCCTTTGTGAAGGAGTCGTTGTTGGGAATGAGGTGAGAGTCAATCATGGAGTCATTCGTGGACTCGTTGTCCACGGTGAGGCAGAACATGCGCTCCCACAGGCCCCACTGCTGCAGTGCCGTCCGCAGCAGGTTGTAGAGATTCTCAGCCGTCGCGCCGCGGGCGATGCAAGGGAAGGCCAGCGCGATGGTCCGCACCTTGTAGTTGTTGTCGATCCAATGGCCCGTCAGTCCAAGGTATTTGGTGTTGTTGATGGCCTTCCAACCGTCAGTGGTGAAGCTTATGGCGCTTGTCACAGCGGCAAGCAACGTCTTGATGCGGGCGCGGTATGCGGGGGCAGCCACCTTGATGAGGCGTGCGACTGTCATCCTGCCCGGCAGTGCTGCAGCCGGGTTTGCATGTGCGAAGGCCTTTGCAAGCCAAAACGAGTCCATGGAGGCGAACGACGCGTTCTTGTCGACCACATGCTTCCAGATGCACGCGAGAAAAAACTTCTTTTTGAAGACGAGGCCGACACCGGTGGCGCCACGGGCGACGGGAGCGCTCTCCGGATTAGCGGCTGCCACATCGGCCTCGGCGTTGGCGATTGCACAGCGTGCATCCTCCAGTTTGGCGGCCGCGACCATGGCCTTGAGCTGCGCGTGACGTTCTTTGTGGACCTTCCGCAGGTGCTTCCACATGGCAGAGGTGGCTCCATCTTTGCAGGAGATGGTGACAGCTTTGTTTGGGTGTTTGGTACACAGCAGGCACATGGCGCGTGCAGGAACCCCGCCAAGCTTCTTGAAAGTACCCCAAACCACGGAGTCTCGCCGCTTCCGCTTGTCACCAAGTTCGCCATCCTCAAAGCCATCCTCGTCGTCGGATTCAAGAGGCTCTTCATCGAGTNGGCACTCGAACCGTTGGACACCCTGGACGCGCTAAATACATGCAGAATCTCAACCTAGTCCTAGGGCCATTCACGTTACCACGTGGCCGGTGCAAACTTCACACATCAAACGGCGATCTACATATGGCCAATCCTGGCTTGAGATATGGTGTCATAGCCATGGAAGGCTGTGACACCATGACATGTGGCAGACTGAGCGGACAGATTTCGATAGGGCGAACCGGAGCCGTTTTTCCGGGAGCCGACAATCCGCAAGCTCACTTTCCGCCGCGCTCCCGTCGGCGGAGAATTTCGCACCGATGGGGATTTGACCCCTACCTGGACTGAATTCCCCTCCCCCCCCCTCCCCCCGCGGGTGGATTCGCCACAGGATTCGGGAATCCCCAAACAAGACCCGGGTCTGGATCCGGATTCGTGAATCCGGATCCGGATTCGGGATTCGTGAACCGGATTCACGAATCCGTGGATTTGTGTGCAGGCTTAAGTACAGAGGGACCAGCAGACGCGGACAGGTCTACAGGCGCGGAGGGGCCAGTAGACTCGACAGGGGCTGCCGGCCCTGAGGGACCAGCGGACGCGTCTGGAGCTGCCGACCTGGAGGGACCAGTAGATGGAGACGGGTCTGCCAGCCCGGAGGGACCAGCAGACGCGGGCGGGGCTGCCGATGCGGAGGGGCCAGCGGACGTGACTGGGGCTTCTTGTGCGGAGGGGCTAGCGGACCCGACTGGGGCTACCGGCCCAGAGGGGCGAGCGGACGCGACTGGGGCTAACGACTCGGAGGGGCCAGCGGATGCGACTGAGGCTGCCGGCTCGGAGGGGCCAGCGGACGCGACTGGGGCTGTTGGCACGGAGGGGCCAGCGGACGCAACTGGGACTGCTGATCCGGAGGGGCCACCAGACGTGACTGGGGCTGACGGCCCGGAGGGGCCTGCGCACGCGACTGGGGCTCTTGGCCCGTACGGGATTGCGGACGGACTCGGGCTACCGGCTTAGAGGGACCATGTGATGTGCCGGCCGGAAGCGGCATGACGGGGGACGGACTCACCACTCCCCCCCACGACGGGAGGCACACCGACGAGCCGGAGGGAACGAGGTCATGAGGAAAAACCTCCTAAAAAAAGAGGGCATTGCGGGACTCGATGATGCTGTGCCATGAGGGATCCCAGAAGCGCCAGGCTTTGGACTGACGGGAGACACCAAGAAATGTGCAAGGAAGCCTACGGGGTGCGAGCTTCCTGCCCTGCGGCGGGATGGGCAGCCACAGAATGGCCATGCATCCCCAGACATGAGCCGGGCGGAGGTCAGCACGCTGAGCACACCAGTGTTCGTACGGCATAGACTGGCAGGGAAGGGGTCCGTGGGGAATCCGATTCTAGACCCACGTCATGTAGGCCATGGCTTTGAAGTAGAAGCCATCGGAGAGGCCGGACTTGACCTGCATGGTACCAACGGTGTCAGCCATGGTTCGGAAACGCCGTTCTGGGCCGGTGTGTAAGGCGTCGACGTCTCGTGGTAGATACCGCGGGAGGCGAGAAAAGTCGTGGTTTCTTCCATGTACTTGTCACTGCGATCGGAACAAAAGCGGTAAAGAGGTTGACCACACTCGCGCTTCACACGGACAAGCCAGTCCCTAATCGTAGGAGCGGCATCACTCTTCTACCGAAGGCAAAAGACCCAACGGTAGCGAGAGTAGTTGTCATTGAGGGTGAGGACATAGCGGCCATGCTCCCCGACGGACTCGGTAGGGAGAGGACCCATGACATCGGAATGGACGAGGTCCAGAGGGACGGACGCACGGGAGAATGACTAAGGGTAGGTGAACCGGTGCATCTTGTCCTGAGTGCAATCAATGTACTCTGTGGGGCACGGCCAGGGGAAGGAGTCCGGGTCAAGGCCCTTGGCCGGCTGGGTGCGGAGCATGCTATCGATCGCAGCAGAGTGGATGTGGCAAAGGCGGCGGTGCACGGGACGTGCATCCTGCTGTGAGAGTGTGTTGGTGACAAAGACATGGTCTGTCGGTACGGATGGAGAGGGGACGAAAGCAAGGGAGGAAAGATGAGGTACGTGCCACAGGTTGTCACGGGCGGTGGCATGCATAACGACAAGACCGGATGGACATAACGACACAGTGCCAATACTACACGAGTGCAGAACGTCCATGCTGATGCGGTTAAGGGCATTGACGGACAGAAGGCTGAGCTCAAGACTAGGGACAAAGAGGACGTCGGTCACGAAGACATCACCGGCAGGACCACGGAAACGAATGACGCCGACGCCGCAGACAGGTAACACCTTTCCGAATCCCGTCCGGACACTAGACACATAGCCAACAGGACCACGCACACTGAAGGCCTCACGAAAGGCGGTCATGTTATGCATGGCCCCGGAGTGGATGATCCAGGTCTCGGCAGGGTCCTGGACCGGAGTCGCCAAATCACCAAAAGTCACATGGCAACAAGCAAGAGACGCGGATGCGGTGGACCGTGGCGCGAACCGAGCCTGCCAATCATCAAGCCACGCAACGTCATCATAGAGAGGGGTAGAAGAGAGCACGGAATATGACGAGGCGGACGAGGAAGCAGGACACGACCGCAACTCAGTCTCAGTCATACAAGGTAGGGCAAACGGGTAGGAGGTGACGCAGCTCACACTTCCCTGGGGGGAGGGCGAGGTAAGCCGAGATGGAGCGCGATGAACTGCTCCAACTGATGCTCACAGGTGGACGGGCCGGGAGTGTAGACTGAGTGCGGAGTGACAGCGTCGAGGCCCGGATAAAAGGAGGACTACACGGAGATGGAAACGTAGGTACCTACGGCTGCGGATGATGCTGCTGTGGAGCTGGCGATGGTGGGACCAGTGCGACTGTCGGAGGAGTGGAGCTGCTGGACGCGGTGGAGGCGTCAAGGCCGGCGACAGCCACGGCGTCAGAGGCGAGATGGCGCTCATGCTGGTGATGCATGGTGGTGATGACGCGCGCCTCATCCGTCGATTACAGGCACATGTACCACCCATGAACTGGCTGGCCACAGTTGTGGCAGACCGAGCCATCACCACTAGACCTGGTCGACTGCTGCTACTGGTGCGAGCCATTGCCCTTCTTGTCTTTGCGCTTCTTCTTTGCTTATGACTAGGAGCTTGTGGATGCAGCTGCTGCAGGGGAAGCAACGGCCACGAAGGCGACGGCAGGGGAGACGAGGACCTCCGTGCGCTGGATGTGGGACTCCAGACGAGCTTCCTTAATCCTCAGAGAGAGCTACAATGCCTAGGGTATGAGGGTGCCCTGGCTGCCATAATGGCGAGGACGTCCTGGGTGTAGTGGACGAAGATGTCGGCGTACGCGTCGGTGGCACCGCGCTTGATAGTGAGGAGCGCGGCCAGAGGGGGTGGAGCAGAGGTCCCTAGGCGACGTATGGTGGTGATGACGCGCGCCTCATCCGTCGTTAACAGGCACGTGTACCACAAGTGTCCTAGTTGGCCACATTTGTGGCAGACCGAGCCATCACCACTAAACCCGGTCCACTATTGCTACTGCTGCGGGCCCTTGCCCTTCTTGCTCTTGTGCTTCTTCTTCACTGATGTCGAGGAGCTCGTGGATGCAGCTGCTGCGAGGGAAGCGACGACCACAGAGGCGACGGAAGGGGAGGCGAGGGCCCCCGTGTGCTGGATGTGGGACTCTAGACGAGCTTCCTCAATCCTCAGAAAGAGCTACAATGCCCAGGGTATGAGGATGCCCGGGGCTGCCATAGTGGAGAGGACGTCCTAGGTGTAGTGGACGAAGACGTCGGCATACGCGTCGATGGCACCGCCCTTGATAGTGAGGAGCGCGGCTAGAGGGGGTGGAGAAGAGGTCCCTAGGCGACGGAGGATGTCCTCAGCCCGCTGCCAGTAAGATGTGACCGTCTCGGTCTCCCCCATGTGCAGGGGGTTGAACTCCCACAAAAGACGGCTGGTCTCAGCCTCGCTGGATAGGTGATGGGGACAGGTGAGGACATTCCATGCGGCTTTAGGGTCTCGGGTCTCGCTAGTGGTGGATTCACCGAGGAAGGGCTCTATGGCTAGGCGTGACGCCGGAGGAGCGACGAGGGTGCGTACGGCTCGACCGGCATCATACAGCTGGTCGGCCTGGATGGAGTCGTACGAAAGAGTGTAGTATTCCCATAGGCCCTCACCCTGTGCCCAGATGCGGAAGCTGAGCTCCCAGCTCCGAAACTACTCCCCGGTCTGAAGCGGCAGGGACGGGGTCTCAAAGTCCTTTGGCCTGCAGTCGGCACCCAGAGTGGGGCCAAGGACTGAAGTCACTGTCTGCCGCTCGGGCTAGGTCTGCTGTTGCGTCAGGTAATGCGTGGCTGTAGACACAGCGGGGCTGGTGTGCCTAGGAGGAAGGAAAGGCGCCAGGGTATTTGTGTGAGTCTGTGATGCCAGCGGCTGCAGTGGTGCAAGTTGCTACGTGAGTGTGGCAAGCTATTGCTGAATGGAGGCCAGGGGGTCGGAGGCGTCGACGACGAAGCCTTTGGACTGCTACTACTGCTGCTGCTGCTGCTACTATTGCTGCTGCTACTACTACTTCTGGTGCTGTTGCTGCTGCAGCTGCTACAGATGCTACAAGAAAGGGGGGCTAGGGGTCCCACCAATAGAGGAGGATCCCTCTCCACTAGGGCTGTGAGCCATGGTGGGTTTTGTTACCCCTATTTGTTCCCTTTTTTTTGTTTTTTTTTGTGTGCTACTGATATCAGCAGTGACGTCATTAGTAATGTCAGCCTAGGATGGCTGACATCAGCAATTGTTGTTGCGTTATCTGTAGGGTTACTGCTATAAACTGTTTCTTGTTGATGACATCAGCGGTGACGTCAGTAGTGACATCAGCTGAGGACTACTGATATCAGCAGCGGCTGTTGCTGGAGCCGCTGCTATGTCAGCTGCAGGGCAGCTACAGCTGCTGCTACTGTTGCTTTAGTTGCTACCGCTACTGCTGCTGCTACTGCTACTACTGGTCTGCTATTGTTGTTGCTGCTCCTGCTACTGCAGTTGCTGCTACGGATGTTGTTGCAGAAGCGACTGCTGTTGCTGCTACTATTGCAGCTACTGCGGTCGTTGTTGCAGCAGTAGCAGTAACAGCAGCAGCTACTGCTGCTGCTAAGCTGTTGCGTGCTGCTGCGGCTAGTGTGGCTACTACAACGGCTGTGGCGGTGGCTGCAGCCGCTGAAGCGCCACTTGTGGGGTGGGGGATTTCTTTTGTGTTCCATTTTTTTTCGTTCGTCACAGGGAGCTTGCTGCTCGTTGTGAGCAACGAGCTCGCTGCTAGCTGCAAGCAACGAGCAGCGAGCTTGCTACTTGCAGGTCGCTACGAGCAACGGGCTGCAAGCAGTTGCAGTTGATGCTGCTCCTGGCCGCTGCTCGCAGTGAGCAGGGAGTTGTTGCTGCTGGTTACTACAGCTGCTGTTGCAGCTGCTACTGGCTGCTGCCGGTTGCTGCTCGCTGCTACTATTGCTGCAGCCAGCTACTGCTACGGCTGCCAGCTGCTGCTACTGGCTGCTGCTACTGCTTGCTGTGTCGGGCTACTGGTGCTGAGAGTTGCTGTGAGCTGCTGCTACTGCCGGTTGCTGCTACTGCGCACAGCTGCTACTGGCTGCTGCTGCCACTGCTCGCTGCTGCTGCAAGCTGCTGCTGCTGGTGCTGTAGGCTGTTGATGTTGCTTGCTGCTGCTACCAGTCATGGCACCTAGGTGACATCGTTGCGTGCGTCTTCGCCAGCAAGTGTCTGATGCGGCCTGACGCTCACCTCCTCGCGTCACACATGGGAGTCAGCGCTCCCAGAAAAATCCAGTAGCATTTCCCCCAGCCCAGTGGCCATGGGAAAAATTCTGACGCCGCCACCAAGCGGGTCATTGCTGCCAGGAAAAATCCGGCAGCATTTCACCTGCATTAGCGCGTACGGGGGTCCGCCGGCTAATCAGGCACCTGTACGCCAGTTGTCTGCTGCTGTTGCTACGCTTTGGCTCTCATACCAAGCTGGAAACTGTGCTAAAGTGCATGTTGGGGCAGTAGCGTTGTTGATGAAGCGTGTGGGCTTCCACGCTAGTTGCTTAGTCTGCTGCCCCCTCAGTCTGCAGCTCTATAGTCTAAGTTGGAGTGCTCTGGGTTTGTTACTCAGAAATGCGCGCCAATGTTAGCACCGGAAAAGAGCTGAAAACTGGAAGTGACTAATGAGGAATGAAGAATGAGCAATAATGGGAGACCCCTCCAAGCTCTAGCTCCCCTCAACTCTACAGAGCTTGTTACTCAACTAACTAGCCAATCAGAAAAGGGACCATTTTCTGGCAAGCAGGGTTTTCTCGGTGAGCCCTGTCAGATGGCCGACAACCCAAAACTCGGGCGTCGTCCGTTTTGCCTAAAAACTGAACCATACCACAATACCAACGTTGCGAACACAGTCGTGTGGTCAAAAACAACTAGAAAAAGAACAGCAAGGAGTTATGGTTGCCTGAACCTAGGCAATGCCTACAATAGTCCATGGTGCCAACAGTGTTGTGCTTTGTGCCGTTCCTGTACAGTTTACTATGACCACTCGGCCGTGTCCATACTCGTGCACATCCCTGAGGCAAGCGGCCCTGGTGACGCCGGCGCGACGACAGGCGACAGACTACTTGCTTGGAGCTGACCGACCACTGTTCCAGAGCCCCAGATGCCACCGGGACTCTTTGCTGTGTCTTATACGTCTTGCAAGCGTCTTTCGGCGGACTGGCCATGAGGCCTATTTGCATGTTTTTGCATTGTATGCTCACTGTCAGTCGATGGATGCATGTATGTGACCAGTCGCTGCGTCCGTCTTTTGATTCTGCACGTCTAGGTTTAGACGGCGCAGCATTCTGACATGTGTGCGCAGAGTTACAGCCAAAACAGTGGTTTTGGGCCGGTTTTAGGGCAGCTCTTAGATTGCCGCGTGCGACACACGCCGTGCGCCGCGGCATGTACTTATGCCTTGGACCTGTCATTTGTCATTTCTCTCTGCATATGCATTATTGAAGCATTTGGACACTGTGTCCTGTGTCTCCTAGCCAAACCCTTGCCGTTGCGTGTACGACCTGTGACCGTTGTCACCGTCTAATCAGGCACTGACGTCCGGTCAGAGGCTGCGTTGCTAGGAAACTTCTACGTACTTTCTCATGGTATCAGAGCAGTGAGACAGTTCTCACTTAGCTGCGCAGCAGAGACGCAACAGAGCAGCAGTAGTGAGAGTCACCGCTGCAGCAGAGTTTCTGGGGTCTGTTGGAGACGGCCGGTCGCCGTCAACGCGCTCCACCTACCACGTGAGATCGCAGCTGCAGAGGCAGCAGCAGCGGCGTGTACTGCCACGCAGAGGTGTGTGGCGGCGACAGTGCGTACAGCCGCCCCCCCCCACAGCCGCAGCAGCAGAGCAGCAGCAGCAGAGGCGGCGGCAGCAGCAGCGGCCGCAACAGCAGCGTGGCAGCAGCGGCGGCAGCAGCAGCGCAGCAGCAGCGTTGGCAGCAGCAGCACAGCAGCGGCAGTGGCGGCAGCGGCACAGCAGCAGCAGCGGCAGTCGCGGCGGCAGCAGCAATGCAGCACCGGCAGCAGCAGCGACGCGCGGCGGTGGCAGCCAGCAGTAGCTGCAGCGCGCAGCAGCAGCCCCAGCGTGCAGCAGCAGTAGCAGCCGCGTAGCCGCTGCTGCCACTGCTGCACACGCAGCGACGTAGCTACTGCTGCAGCTGACAGCACAACTGCAGCGCGCAGCAGCAGCTGGGCGGAAGCTGCTGCACAGCTTCTGCGGAGCTGCCGCGCGCCACCGCGAAGCGACTCCACACGCGCGCAGAACCGTGACAAAAAAAAGGAGAGGACGAGCTGACGTCAGCATTGTCAACTGCTGACGTCATCAGGTTGTGCTGACGTCAGCAATCACTTGCTGACGTCAGCATTACACTTAGTCAAATTTTAACCTGGACAGTCAAAAGTTGCCAGTGTTTCAACTCCTCGAGAAATGCAGACGGTTTTGAAATCTGACAAACTTGACCTGTCGTCCCATAGTGAGCGGCGACATGAGTTCGCCCGACATGAGTTCGCCCGACGTCAAGGACAAGGGACCAGGTGATCCCTCCTCCTCTTCTTCAGGGGTGTTGAGCCCTGGCTCGCAGGCCATTGCGGACCTGCGCAGCCAGCAGGAGGAGATGCGTCGTCTGCAGCGAGAGCAGACTGACGCCATCCGCACGCTGACTGAGGTTCTGCGTGCTCAGACCACGGCTCCTTCGCAGATTTCTGAGGGAGCAGCCGGCGTTGCGGCCTCCACCCAGCACTCGGCCCAGGTGCCCGTGACAGGTGCTCCACCTGCTTCACCTCCTGGCGTTGTTTCTCCACCACCTGCAGACCTCCTTGATGACGAGCCCTTCATGCCAGGCTTTGAGGATGACTCCCAGGAGCGAGAGATTCGTCTTCTACAGGAGCGCCTCCGTCAGCTGTAGACGGGTACCCGACCTCCACCCATGTCCCCGATACGGTCGTCACCTGATTTCCCCAATGATCACCCCCTTCCAGGAGTTTTCCCCATCTCTCGCCCTCCTCAGCCCGCGGTTGCTCTCCCCACGGAGCGGTAGCCAAAGGACTTTGAGGCACCACCTCCACGGTACATCAACGAGGATGGATTTCACTGCTGGGAGATCCTGTTTCAGGTGTGGGCCACTTCCGAGGGAGTGTGGCCTTACTACCTCAGCCCATACCAGTCTACAGATCCAGCACAGGTGTTGACAGCAGCCCGGGCCATGCGAGGACTTCTCTATGCCATGCCACGCGAGACAGTCGTCGACTTCCGCCCCTTCCTTGGCGAGGTTGGCACAGACACCGGAGCTGATCCTCGTGGAGCCTGGAATCTGGCGTTGTCCCTACAGGCCGCAGAGATGCACGCCACGCGTGCGTCACACATTTGTGCTTTCCACTCGCTCCGTCAGGGACCAGCGGAGCCTGCGGCGGATTACTGGCGACGCGCCATGCGTGTTTACACGCGTCTGGGGACCTCAAGGGGCACAAAGCTATGGGCACTTCAGACGATCATGCTCGGAGTTCGCCTGGAGTATACCGACATCTTCACACGGTACAGCGAAGCTGCTCTCGAGCCTTTCTCAGCCACTCTGCAGCTGCTCCCCTGGGCGTATCCGTTGTTCCTCCAGGTGACATCGGCCCGCGAGGCAGCAGTAGCACACCATGAGACTTCCCTCGCTGCAGCAGTCCTTGCATCACCATCATCTTCCCTCCTGCAGTCACCCTCATCTACCTCCATCACGACCTCATCTTCCTCCTCCTCTTCGACCCCGTCTACACCCACACAGACACAAGGCGTCGCAGCAGCTGCCCAGAGGAAGAAGAAGAATAGGAAGCACGGATCGGGTCAGCAGCAGCCGTCATCCGGTGGTAGTAGTGGCCGTTCCGTGCACTGCTACAACTGTGGAGGTGCCCATTGCTACACCGAGTGCCAACAGCCGCTTGACTGGGAGCGCATCACTCGTGGACTTCAGGCTGCCCATGCTGCTCGCACCGCGTCTGGCACGTCGCCCGCACACTCCTTTAGACGCGCGGCGACCACGACTATAGCTGTTCCTGCGTCCTCACCAGCGAGTAGCAGTGATCCGGACCCACGTGATCGCACCATCGCCGAGCTTTGTCATCTTCTGGCGCTTCGCTTTCAGGGAGGTGCAAGTGTGTTGTCATCGTCGAGTGGGTCACAGACTACTTGTTCGTCCGTCCTCGTGACTCTTGACGACACGTGTGGGGGAGCACAGTCCGCATGTGATGATGCTGGGCCTGACTGCACTGACTGGATTCATGAGTCTCACCTTCGTGATGTACGTCGTTCACTGACGGCTCAGCGTCCCTCTGATGCCGAGTGTTCCATTGCTCGTTGTACAGTGACGTCCACTAGTCGTGACTCCGGTGGCACTTGGATCATCGATTCCGGTGTCATCCACCACATGACGTGTCGTCGTAGTGACTTTGTGGTACTTGGTCCTATCACGACTGTCCGTTCTCTTCGTACAGGCTCTAGTCAGTCCTTACCGGTCCACGGCGTTGAGGTTGTATGCTTTGATGGTCCGTCAGGCCCCCTGTACCTCTCTGACGTGCTGTTTGTGCCTGATCTTGAGCTCAGTCTGCTGTCTGTGCGTGCCTGCACTCTAATGGGTCTCTCCGTTGAGCATACCGCTGATTCAGCGACTGTGACTGCTCTTGACACCCGTAGCATTGTCCTGTGTGCTTCAGTCGTAGATGATTTGTACCGCATCGCTCGGCCCTCCTCCCCTTGCTCTCCCTCCTCCTCTGGTCGCGTTTTTGTCACTGGTGTTCTATCCCCGCAACACCAGCGGTTGCTTCATCGACGTCTGTGTCACATGGGCTCCGACACTGGGTCGAAGCTCATCCGGACACAGCCCGCTCTTGATCTTGACGTGGCTTCTTTCGAGAAGCCACCCAAGACCGACTGTCTTTTTTGCACTCAGGGAAAGATGCACCGATGCACTTACCCTGATTCGCGTTCCCGAGCGATGAGGCCCCTCGAGTTGGTCCACTCGGACCTGCTCGGTCCTCTCCCGGTCGAGTCCCTGTCCGAGAGGGGCCGGTATGTTCTGACGCTGACTGATGATTTCACCCGGATGCGGTGGGTCTACACTTTGCGTCAGAAGCGCGATGCCGCTCTTGCGGTTCGGCTCTGGCTCGTGATGGCTGAGCGTCAGTCTCGCCACACGCTACATACCTTTCACTCGGATCGCGGCGGGGAGTTCCTCGGTGAGATGGACTCCTTCTTTGCTGAGCACGGCATTTTTCACCAGGTCTCCGCCCCTGCTACCCCACAGCAGAACGGTGTATCTGAGCGCTGGAACCGCACCATGGAGGATGCGGTCCGCGCCATGCGGTGTGAGTGCGGTCTCCCGGAGTCCTTCGCCTTCGAGGGTTTCGCCTACATGACTTGGGCCTGGAACCGCCTCCCGCATGGTCCGCTTCCGGATCATGTTCCACCGTACGAGCTCTGGTTTGGCCACCGTGCTGATCTTCGTCTCGCTCGCGTCTGGGGTTCCCTGGCCTCCGTGTGGTACACTGAGGACCAGCAGGGGTCCAAGGTCTCCCCTCGGGGTTGCTTGTGTGCCTTCATCAGCATCTCCCCCCGGTCGAAGGCCTGGCGCTTTTGGCACCCCACTCGCCGTCGTGTCATTGAGTCCCGTGATGCGCTGTTTTTTTAGTCACTCACATACCGTGATCTGACTTCGATCACAGTCCTCTCTGCAGCCCATGTCCCTTCCTGTGAGGGTCCTCGGTGGATGGGGGAGACTTCTTCGCCAGCGACCATTCCTCGTCAGGCTGATTTGTCCGCTCGAGTCCCCTCTCGGTCTCCAGCACTTGATGATCCGGCTATCATTGTCGTTGGTCCAGAGATCCCACCCGTTCAGCCTGTTTCACACCCCAGAGGTACCGCTGCTCTCACGCCTCCTCCTGCATCACCACCTGTGTCTACTGGCACCCCTGCTCCGGCGTCTGACCCAGTCCAGCCCACTCCTGTCCCTACATCGGCTGACACTCCTGTCTCAGTGTCCGGGACAGCCTTGCCCGCTGGCACACCTAGCTCTGTGTCCCCCACACACGCATCTCCTCGCACGGCATCTCCGGCTGTCTCGTCTCAGCCCTCACCAGCTGTGGTCGTACGTGTTCCTGAGCCTGAGGTGCGCCCCTCGACCTCCGGTTACTCCCGTAAGCGCGGTGGTCGCCTTCGACCACTGGATTCCGGAGCTCAGCGAGCGTCGGGTTCCGGACCCAGGCGTTCCTCTCGCAGCATCGCGAGCGGTGATCCAGGCACAAAGGCCTTAGGCCTGAGTGTCCGCACTGAGCTTTCAGAGGTACACCCAGCGTGCCCCATAGGGCACGACCTGGTCACTCGCGAGTTCCATATCGCCTGTGACGTAGCAGCTGATCTCGTGGCTGTCAAGCCTGACACTGAGGCGTGTGCACTTGCCACGCAGAGTTCCCTCTCTATGGGGCCTGACCCGGGCACATTGAGGGAGGCTTTCTCATCGCAGGATGCTGATGCCTGGCGAGCTGCTTGCAAGGATGAGCTTCGCGCTATCCGAGAGCACAGAGTCTACGAGCTGGTCGACCTTCCCCCTGGGAGGAAGGCGATTCAGGTCAAGTGGGTCTTTCGCAAGAAAGTGAAGCCGGATGGCTCAGTGGAACGCTACAAGGCCCGCTTGGTCGTCAAGGGGTTCTCTCAGATTGAGGGAGTTGATTACAATGACACCTTTGCCCCTGTCGGCCGCATGACCTCAGCTTAAGCTCTGTTCGGTGTAGTGGCTCAGCATGACTGGGAATTACACCAGATGGATGTGAACAACGTGTTCCTCCATGGCTCTCTCGATGAGGAGATCTACGTGGCTCAGCCACCTGGCTTTGAGGACGGTGACAAGGTATGGCGCTTGCGCAAGTTCTTGTACGGCCTCAAGCAGTCTCCACGGTGTTGGAACCGGGAGATCACTGGCACCTTGACTCGCGCAGGGTACGTACAAAGCGAGGTAGACCCCTCGCTCTTCATCCTACCGACACCCGAGCGGTTTACCGCCATCCTGGTCTATGTTAATGACCTTGTGATTGCGTCTCCGTCCATGAGGCCGTGAAAGAGGCCAAGGCTGTCCTGCAGATAAGGCTGCACACGGTTCCTATCCGCGGATAATCAGAAGGATCCGGATCCGTGCGACGGGTCCTGCACCTGGATCCGGAACCGGGGTAACGGATCCTTGGATTCACGGATCCTTCTATTCACGGATCCTGGATCCGGATCTTGGGAGTCATGTACAACGGATCCTTACATTCACGGATCCTGGATCTGGATCTTGGGAGTCATGTACAACGTGTTGTGCTTCTAAACAACGTGGCAGTGCAACGACAATGTCCATCGACGGCTGCCTTTGCCCAAACCATATCCGGCCATCCATGGTGCTGATGATATCATGGGGCTACAGGTGGTTGGTCAGTCGACACATAAGAAGATATGAGACGAATGAACTGTCAAGTCGCCATCTCCAGGCTGGCAACTTGACAGGTTTCACGCGGTTGACACGCATGATGCATGTGCTAGCCACGCAGACATGTCGCGAAGTAGTTTGCCGGTCCAAAATATGCCGCGCATGTTCAGCTGTTTGATTTCAAATGTGCAAATGAGCGGGCTACACGGATGACTTGAGCCGGAAGTCTAGTCAGGTTTTTTTTTACCCCAAATCCCCTCCCTTTGCCACTATAGGATCCGGGTCAGGATCCGCAGATACAAGCCGGATCCACAAGCCTGGATCCGGAACCGCGAATCCGGATCTGGATCCGGATTCACGGGTAGGGTACCGCGGAGCCTAGGATCCGTGTGCAGCCTTACCTGCAGACTGCTTACAGGATGAAGGACCTTGGTCCTCCATCGGTGTTTCTTGGTATGGGGATCGTGCGAGATTGCAGACATTGGACACTGTTGCTGCATCAGGCCCAATACGCACGAGTCCTGGGGGAGCGCTTTAGCGATCTCCTTGGTGCAGTGCCCACCGCTTCCACACCTCTCACACCTGATGGGCAGGATGCCCTGAAGGTGGATGACTCTACACAGCTGGGGGAGACAGTGGACGTGACCTTGTACCTCCGTCTTATCGGATCTCTGATGTACCTGACCACTACCACGCGTCCCGACATCGCGTTCGCCGTCAACCTCCTCGCTCCGTTCACGCAGGCCCCACGTGCGAGAGCTCTTCACGCGGCTGTGCGAGTGGTACGGTACGTGGTCTCCACACCGTATCTCGGACTCTGCTTTCGTCGGCAGTGTTCGGTGGTCCTTCATGGCTACACTGACAGCGACTTGGCTTGGAGCCCTGATGGGCGCAGTCGCACTGGCTACGTGTTTTTGCTCGGTGGTACCGCTTTGTCTTGGCGAAGCGGGAAGCAGGGCTGCATCGCACGTAGCTCGTCGGAGGCAGAGTATGTGGCTTTGGGCGCAGGGGCTGCTGAGGCAGTTTGGCTGCAACGCTTGTTTCTTGAGCTTGGGCAGTCAGTACCCGCCATTGTGCTGCGTTGCGACAACCAGAGTGCTCTCGCCATTGCGAAGAACTCTGGTATTTTTCATGCTCGCACAAAGCACATTGCGGTTGAGCATCACTTCGTTCGTGATCTGGTGGAGCGACGCATGATTTCCATCATGTGGGTTGGCACTGACTTGCAACGTGCTGATTTCTTGACGAAGGCACTTACCCGCGGAAAGTTCCTGGTGGCCATTCGTTCTGTTGGGCTTTGCCCCGTGCGTGACAGTGGTTGAGTGTGGGATGTGCGTCTGCGTCTCATCTGTCCGTGTCACCCATTATGTAGTTGTACCAGTGCTGCACGCGTATGGACATGCGTACCATCGGGTCATGGGGGAGTGTTGTGCTTTGTGCCGTTCTTGTACAGTTCACTGTGACCACTTGGCCATGTCCATACTCGTGCAGATCCCTGAGGCAGGCGGCCCTGGTGACGCCGGCGCGACGACAGGCGGCGGACACCCGCTTGGAGCTGACCGACCACTGTTCCAGAGCCCCAGATGCCACCGGGACTCTTTGTTGTGTTTTATACGTCTTGCAGGCGTCTTTCGGCGGACTGGCCATGAGGCCTATTTGCATGTTTTTGCATTGCATGCTCACTGTCAGTCGATGGATGCATGCATGTGACTAGTCGTAGCGTCCGTCTTTTGATTCTGCACGTCTAGGTTCAGACGGCGCAACATTCTGACATGTGTGCGCAGAGTTACGGCCAAAACAGTGGTTTTGGGCCGGTTTTAGGGCAGCTCTTAGACTGCCGCGTGCGACACCCGCCGTGCGCCGCGGCAGGTACTTATGCCTTGGACCTGTCATTTATCATTTCTCTCTGCATATGCTATATTGAAGCATTCTAACACTATGTCTTGTGTCTCCTAGCCAAACCCTTGCCGTTGCGTGTACGACTTGTGACCGTCGTCACCGTCTGATCAGGCACTGACGCCGGTCAGCGGCTGCGTTGCTAGGAAGCTTCTACGCACTTTCTCAAACAGTGACATGCTAACACGAGACTTGGACCCTAAGCAGAGCATGACGCTATAGACACCATGGTATAGTCAGATCCAGTGTTGGACGCATGCAGACAGCATCTGCAGACCGCCGGCGGCCCGACCGCCGAGGAGGCCTGCCGATGGAGCTGAGCATGTCGCCGGAGGGAGGAGGCTCTAGCGAACTACGTGTAGGCCTCAACGTGTGTCGGCTCCACCGGACGACACTGCAGGAGCGTCGAGTCTCGCCGTCAGTCATCTGCACGCCGATGTACACAAGTCGGGAGGACACAACAGAGCACAATGAGAGATGCGACAAAAACTAACATTATGTAGGTAGTGACAGAATGAGAGGGAGAGATAGAGGGGCACAAAGGACTCATGTTTGGGGCAATTTCATTCAGGGGTGAGCACCACTCAAAGGAAGTGACACACGGAGTGGTAGGCGTCAGGAGGCTATTTCTTGTAACAACATTAGTCAAGACCTGGGCACCTCGGGGTTTGTACCGGTGGTGCGAGAAGTCCACTAATTGCATGTCAGTGATGGTCGAGACTGGACAATCAGTTGACTGTGTTGATGAACAGAGGAGACCTTGCGGTGCAATCTGAGCTCTTGATAGTTGTTCCTCATGTGTGCGTGCTAGTCACTCATGTTTTGGATACTCTTTGTATCTTCTCTTTGGGCCAACATGTAGCCATCGTGGATACTTGCTTTACATTTGTCCTTGTTCTGTGGTATTCCTGAACCCCACCTGCTCAGTCGGGCCGAGGTCACAAAGCCTGGTGGGCTGCCTGCAAGCGCATTTAAACAAGCCGCTTCGTGATCCCAGCGCATTGCATTTTCATTTTAGGCAGACTTATCATTGTTTTATTACACCCAAAACTTAAGCATGTCCTCATTCAAACCTGCAGAACCCATGGAATTTCCGTACCCTCCCCACCATTTTCTTCATAGGGGCATTTCTTCATAGTGCTCTTTGCCATTGCTCCTCAGTCATATTTACTCATCAACCTGTGTAACAAGCGGCCATGCCCATATGTTCCCAGCAGTCCCAACCTGTCAGAGAAGCAAGTGACCAACTGCACACATTCATCATTCTAGAAACACCAATGGAAGTGTGTATCATTCATTCCCAATGTGTCTTACACCACTACCTACCCTCAACTTTCTGAGTCCAGACACGAAAGTGCACACCCATCAAGCAGTAAGCCCAGGGTCACAGCAGCTCAAGATGTGAGCAAGCAACCGGTCGAACACGAGCCACTCCCTGCACCAAACACACACCAGACAATCCCTCTCCTGATGCTGCATGCTTCTGCTGCATCGTCCAGGCGCAGTCGAAAACATGCCTCCTGCTTGGAACAGGACAAGGCATCCCACGCCAGCACATACTACCTTTCTCCCCAGAACCCCCCACGAGTCAAATTCAGCACCTCGCAGCAGGAGACGAAAAACACTCACCCTCAGCTCAAGTCCAGGAGGAAGGCAGCCTGCATGTGCACATGACACGAACGGCATGCCAGAGCAATCCAAATGCCCTAACAGAGATGGTCTGTGGCTAGTAGGGACGATAGCCTGGTGGATACGCGGGCCAAGCACCGGGAGGATATGCATGAGTGCGAATTGGTCCAACTCCAGGCAACAGCCCTGCGGGGAGAGGGACAGCCTGCCTGCCGCTTGCAGCAGCCGCTGCCGCTGCAGCTGCAGCTGGGTGAGTTGGGAGAAGCTGGTGGTGCTGCTGCTGAAGAATCTGACGGTTACGCTGCTGCTGCTCGAAAATAATCTGCTGCTGCTGCTGGTGATGCTGCTGCTGGAGCTGCTGCTGCTGCTGCTGCTGCTGCTGAAGCTGCTGCTGCTGCTGCTGCTGCATGTGCACATGGGTAGGGGCTCCGGGAGGGCGGACACCAGCAGGCTGTGGCTGAGGCTGCTGTGATGCTGGTGCCCCGGTTGCACCTGCTGTCCCAGCTGGTGGGCGCAGCAGACCAGGACTAGCGTCGTCGCCTGGCTTTCCCACAGCTTGTGCCGAATCTGGCCCCTTACTTCCCTGCTTTGACACAGCAGCCTCATCCGCCTGCTCCTGCTTCAGTTGACTGGGCCCTCCCTCAGTCTTTGGCGCCTCCGCAGCAGGTGCTTTGCGGTCTTCCCCAGCCTTCTGCTGCTGCTGCTGCTGCTGCTG
>SZWC01017418.1:2603-34117 GCA_023375785.1 Penium margaritaceum
ATAGCTATATCTATATCTATATCTATATCTATATGTATATCTATATCTATATCTATATCTGTATCCATATCTATATTAATATCTATATCTATATCTATATATATCTGTATATATATCTATATCTATATTTATATCTATATCTATGTCTATGTCTATATCTATATCTATATCTATATCTATAGATATAGATATAGATATAGATATAGACATAGACATAGATATAGATATAAATATAGATATAGATATATATACAGATATATATAGATATAGATATAGATATTAATATAGATATGGATACAGATATAGATATAGATATAGATATACATATAGATATATATAGATATGTGTATAGATATAGATATGGATAAAGATATAGTTGAAGATATAGATACATATATAGATATACATATAGCTATAGATATTGATTTGAATATGGTTATAGATATGTTAAACTATTCAATAATTTACATGGATATATGCTTTGGTTAGGGAATGCATTATAATAATACCAATATAATTCAATATAATTTTCATGTTTTTTATTCTGAAATAATGTGTTTTTTTGTGTGTTGCTGTTTTTAGTTGAATATGTATATGTATGGTTTTTTCAATGTTAATTTGTAATTATATGTTTCCATGTATATGTTTTGGTGTTTTTATAAGTATCTAAATGTGTGTGTATGTTTATTTGCATGTGTGTGTATATATGTATTTGTTTTTAAAATTTTATGTGCATGTGTAAGTATAAATGTGAGGTTTCATTGGAAATTTGTACGAGGATACAAGTATAAATGGATTCACCTCAAATCAATTGAATGGTATTCATTTATGTATGAGTTTCATAGTATTTACACTTTTCTAGAGAATTTGTACTGTTTTTTTCTTTGCAAAATCGCTAACCACAAATGTTTTTCCTCTTCACATGTTTTTAGGTTCATTAGAAAGAACAAACATACTTCCATGATAAACATGACCATTATGTGTACAGAATATGTTGAAATGCAGTAGTTATCACATGATTGTAACTATTTCATATATAACTATGTGTCGTAATAAAAACTTGTGATATTTTTCTTATCAAAAAAAATTCTGAAAGAATGTATGTTTCACTTTCACGCACCTTCTCTTTTCATGGGAACCCAAATGTTTCAAAATCCCTCCCCTGCTCTGGTGACCTAATTCTGCCTACCTGCTCAGTGTTTGGTCTACCTGTGCACGATTTGGTTATAACGTTTTGTATTCTGATCTTCATTTTCGAGACCATTTTTTCGCCATGTCGTCGGTTGTCTTTACGCCCCTGTTTGTTTCTTTTGGCTATGGATACGGTTTTTGTGTTCATTTCACTCGATCTTCGTTGATCTACCTTCTTGACAGTCTTAGGACTCGTTTCGTTCATCATGCATTCACTAGATCGCGCTCGGAATCTGTGATGTGGATTTCACGTTTTATTTTCTTCTAACGAGCGCGACCGTTCTTGTCGCTCGTGCATAGGTTGTCCAGCATGGACATACGATCGTGGCTGACATCGTGCTGGCGTACTGCTATCCCATACGGTTCGACTCCTCCTGGCTATCCGAAGTTGTCTAAACCACCCCTTATTTTTATATCTATTCTCTGCTTAACATTGCCTCTCACCGTACTTGGAAAGAATCGACGACTTGTTTAGCACGTCGAGTTCCTAGACGGCAAGACCCCCTTTCCGATGTTGAGTAGAACAATGACTTGAAAGAGTAGTTTGACCTTTAAACAGAGTTGTCTTGAGTGGTTTGAGCTAACTAATCAGCATCAACCATTTTCTTATTGACACTTGTAGAGGACAGAACAATCCACTGGTGACTGAAACCACGAACGCATTCCTTACAGCGGCAGGAATGTCTCGACCGGCACAACAACTGGCTTTCTGGAAGCGCGCACGTCACTGACGGGCGACCGCGTTGATCGCCGACCAAAGGCGGGCTCCGACGCTGATGGATATCGAAAGGCGGGTGCCCGGGTTGGGTCAAAGGGTGAACCCGGGCCCCCTAGTCAATTTGACCTTAAAACAAGCACCTTGCACCGTTTATATCCTTCAATTTAAACAAGACGCAGGTGCTGCACGCAAAACGTGCATAGAATTACAGAGTAACTGAGCAAAAGTATTCATGTTAGCATCTCTTCAGAGGCGAAATCATTGCACGCAATCAAGACCATGTAATGGAAGGTTTGATATGAGACTTCATCTCGTCCGTGGAATCCAAAACTTGTTCTAAGTGGACTGCCAAACTGTCACTCGCATTCATTCAAACTATTTTCTTTTTTACGCCCGTGTTATATCGGATCGAGTCTCTAGCTCCTGCTCTGAAGCCGTCGTCTGAGTTCAGAGAATGGCGTTCCCATTCCATGTCACGGGTCTACCCCCTTCACAGGACTGAGGGGCAATCGTCATCAACGACCCAGAGCAGTGAGATTCAAATGTTTCGGCCAAAATCTGGTTTTACCTAACCCCCTCATTCTGGGTCCGAAAGGAGGGGAAATTACCTTTAACTCGTGAGTATGCACGACTATTCTGGTTCAGAAACTTGCAGCTCGTCATAAACGAACTCCAGTTTCCGTTTTTTACACGTCAGCGCGAAATCGTCGCGTGCGAGGTATGATCATCGATTTCACACCGACTTTTCTAATGCGCTCCTCGCTCCTCGCTCTCGCTCTATCCCTCGTGCTCGCCTGTTCTCACGAGCAAGGGAGGTGAGAGAGGGTGAGGGCACGAGGCCACAGGCCTCGACCCTCAAGGCCTCACGGCCTCTTGGCCGTCGATCGAGCCACTAGATCGATTGGCGGCTGCTAGCTCGCCGGCGAGTGGCAAGCCGGTCACTTGAACAGCCCCCGGCCACCCAACCGTCCGACCTGCGGCCGGCTGGTAGCCAACGGGTGGCTAGCTACCGGCCAACCCTCGCTATCCCAAAGTGGGAGGGACGAACCGGCCCTCCCGCTACATTCGTCCCCACTTATTCTGAACCATCCCGGTTCATGACGAACAAGTGACAATACCAAATAGTGAGTTGTCAACATCTTGAAAGAACATTAATCATTTCAAACACTAGCTAAACATGAACGTGTGCCTTGCACTTGGACCTAAACTGTAGCTTGTCCATCACCACGGCTAGTGACCTCCCCCCTTTAGGCTAGAACGTCTACGCGACAACAATGTTGGGCGTCCCCAACTTCCTATGGCTACAGTCCATGAATGCTACCTTGCGAGAATGTTGATCACTTTATCCACGTTTTGGTGGTGCGCCTTGACAGGCGTCGATCAATGTAAGCTGCCAGCTTCCTCCAATACTCGTTGACCACCTCTTTGGGTAACTGAAATTTGGGCTCCCATGAGTTATGTTCAGGTCCACACCTAGCCCAATGAACAAGGTATTCCTTAACAACTCGCAACCGGAGAGTGCGCTCTCCGTGCTAGAGAAGGCAAAGAACCTCGTATTCGCCATCGTGCAGGTCTACACCCGGCCTAGTGAACAAGGTATTCCCTAACAACCCACGACCAGAGAGTACGCTCTCGGTGCTAGTGTAGGCGTAAAAACCTCGTATTGGCCATCGTTAGCAAGGAGTGCCGGTGGTGGGTGAACGGTTCCCTTTGCCGTGTATTGAGCCAACAGGCTAAGATGAAACACGTCATGTATCTTCACACTTGGCGGAAGCAGCAATCGGTATGCCACTAGCCTGGTATGTGGAACGATGGGAAACGGCCCAATCCACTTCCGTAGTTGTTTTTGTGCCCCGGACGACTTCAGCTGAAGATTCCGGGTGCTAAGCAGCACTTTGTCACCGATGTCAAACGAGACCTCACGGTGACTTTTGTCGGCATATGCCTTTCGTCGTTGCCGAGCACCTTGAAGGTGACCCTTCGCTTCTTGTAACAAGGATTCAATGCACTCCGCAAAGGCTTCAGTAGAAGGAACATGTCCCATTTTACTCCCGTTTTTCACCAATGAAGAGGGAACCATTGGATGCTGATCATTGTTCAACACAAACTGTGTGAACTGTGTAGACTTTCACTTAATTATTCGCTTCAAACTCTGCCGGTGCTAGGAATACGTCCCAGTCATGCATGGCAGGACAATACCAGAGTGCGGTTTATGCGCTCTGTTTGTCCGTCACTTTGAGGGTGAAACATTGTCGACGTCTGCGACTCGCCGAAGTACTCGTGCATCTTTTGTCAAAACTTACTATCAAAATTTCGATCTCGATTAGAGATTATGCACAATGGTAAGACGTGGTACTTTACGACACCCTAAAAAAAGAGACGAGGGGTCCCCTCTCCGTTCTCGTCAGAGGTTGTAAGAATGAAGTGTGTCACCGTCAATAGATCCACAACCACTAGTATTGCATCGTGGCCACAAGCCGTGTCCGGAAGACCATTAATGAAGTCCATGTTGACGCACTCCCATGGAGTCCCACGAATGGGAAGCTGTTCCAGGAGTCCAACATGCTTTTTCTTACTAACCTTATTCCGAAGACATGGGTCGCATGTCATGTAACATTTACGGACATCGACACTCCATCCTGGACACCAATAGTGGTCTGAGAGTGCCTATCCGGTCTTTTGAGGTCCCACATGACCTGCGACCGTCAGGTTGTGGAACTGGGAGATAACGTTTGCTCAAAGGTCTCCCGAGTTTGGCACAACAACTTGTTCTTCGTGCCATAAGATTTGTGCAGCCTCCACCAAACCGTACTTGTCCAGATTTCGAGAGTCTTGAAACCAAGAATCCACATGATATCCCATCCGGATCCTGTTTACAAAACCATAGTAATGGATAATCTCTCGTGGTACTTGCGGCAGAGGTGCAGGGGGATCTGGTGATTATGCTGTTGCTCTTGCAATGGCCATAAAGCACCCACCAACCTTGGTGGTTGCTTTTATTTACACAGGCTGTCGACTTAGTGGATCCGCCAAATTGATGCATCCTAGCCGATATTCCCATGTGAACAAGAATCGGCTCAGGTATTCGCTCCAACGCGCCTGTCGTCCTGACTTGTTCGGTTGCGTCTGGAAAAACACCAATGGATTATGGATGGTCACAACCGTCACACCCCCTTCAGTACCCTCATGGTAGCAACGCCACATCTTGAAAGCATGTACTACCGCAAGGAGCTCTTGATCCCCACTAGTGTACCGCATGTCCACAGAGATGAGCTTCGGTTCCCTTACGCAACTGGGTGACCATTTTACATGAGGACGGCTCCGAGTCCTACTACCAATGCATCACATCGAATCTCCCACGGTTGCGATGGATGCAGAAGAGCTAGGAGGGGTGCTGTGGATAGAAGCTCTGTGACTTTGAGAAAAGCGTTCTCGCAATCAGATTTCCATTTCCAGTGCACGTCTTTTTGCGTGAGCCTAGTGAGCGATGCTACCAAGGTCCAATACCCTTGCACAAACCGTCGAAAGCAGTTTACAAGGTCGTAGGAAGACCGAATCTGCAAAACATTTTCCGGACGTGGTCGGTCTACAATGGCTTGGACCTTTCGTGGATCAAGACGGATACCGTCCTTGCCGACAATGTGTTCAAGATATTCAGACTCATCTTGTGCAAACTTGCACTTTCACACTTTCGCAAAGAACTTTTGTTCCAGAAAGATTGTGAGGACTTTGTGCAAATGTTCTACGTGCTCTTCTATTGATTTAGAGAAAAACCAGCATATCGACCAGGTAAACCAAGATAAATTGACTGAGTTGCCTGGCAAACGTTTGGTTCATTTCTCCTTGGAAGGTTGCCGTGCCATTCGTTAGCGCGAAGTATAACACCCGGAACTCATGGTGTCCCATGTGCAGTCGAAACGCAGTTTTGGGAACATCATCTTCCGTGATGCGGATTTGATGATACCCTTCAGAAAAATCCAAGGGAAAAAACACTTTTACTCCTTGGAGTTGATGAAAAAGGTCCTCAATCCATGGTAAGGGTAATCCGTTTTTCACCGTCAACTTGTTTAACGCCCGGTAATCCACGCACATGCGTAAACCACCGTTTTTTTCTTCCCAAAAAGGATCAGCCCATGGTACGGTGAGTTACTTGGCTCGATCCACCCTTTTACAAGGTACTCTTTGATTTGGCGTTTGGCCTCTTGCCTTTCTGCTGGACTAAGGCGATAAATGGGTCTGAACAGAGGAGTCACCTTTGATTGCAGTGGTATCGTTGGCCCATGTGTCTTTCTGGTGGAAGCCTAGCCATGGGCTCTAAGAATACATTCGAGAACTCTGCCAACAGAGATTTGATCTCTTGTGGCGTGTCTTCCTTCACATCATCCTCCTCTTTATGCAGCTGAGCCAAGAAGTATCGACAACCTTCTTGAATACGTCTCTTGACCTGCATCGAACATCCTCGTCTAAAAACATGAACCCACACTTGTAATCCAGTCTCACCCCTAAGTACTCCCCACTAATGCCACTCATGGGTGGGGAAAACCCGCCCCACGACCTTGTCTGTTACCACGGCCCGACGCATTTTCGCGACCGCGAACCTGTCCACGGCCTTGTCCGCCACCTCCTACTGCACCCTCACCGTACACCTCCCCACGAGGTATCGTGGCTGCGACCAACGCCGCGAACTCTTGTCCACCACCAACAGACTCAGGACACTGAGCCCTGAAGTGTCCAGACTACATGCAGTTGTGGCACAGTCCCTCGCGGAAAGCCATGTTACGACCCTCGCGCGCTACCTGCAATGCGTCATTGTCGCGGCCACGCTTGTGGTTGGGGGGCTTATTTGCACCAGTCTTCTTGGCAGAGGGGTTTGCCAACTGCTTGCCCTCGACCCTGCCCCACTGCCCGGTTGTCCCTCCAGCCCCGGCAGCCTCCATGCGTGCAACGCGGCCTTGTTGTGCACGCGCGTTCGGTCGTGCATTTGAGTAGTACTTCGGGTTCGCCGAATAAACTTTGCTCATGTAGTCTCGCAACGCCCTCGTGGTTGTCCAAGCTTGGCCCGTTGCGGTCGTGGTGGTCTTGTCCTTCAGCTTCTCGCTGACAAGACCATCCCGCAAGTACTTCTGCAGTAAGCACTCTGGGTACTTGAAGGTCTACGTACCATTGCTCTCGGCGAAGCTTTTGACTTCCTCCATGAATGTGGTAAACTTGCTCAAGTAGGTCTCAAGCGAGTTACCCAGCTGCCTGAAGTCCTTGATTTTGTGGAATGCGCACTGCGCCTCCTCACGGTGGGTACACTTCTTACGCATGATTGCGTAGAAGGCTTCCCACGGCATGGGCTGCCACTGGAGGTGAGGCTTGTACCACTGGATGTTCTCTGGTCGTGAGAGCTCCTAGCCTTGTGAAGAAACGCTGTTCCAATTTTTGGATGGAGGGAGGAGGGAACCTTGAAAAGAGGGGTAAAACTTGGTGGCTTGGGGATGGACACTCCCCACCCCGTCCCACAACAATCCCTTAGCTCCCCTGGAAGTGAGAAGAGACAGGAGGGAAGAGGCTCCACCAAGTAGAGCTCTTTTTTGGCTCTCCAACACACTTAAGGGCACTTCAATCCGTTACATGTAGACGTTGTAGTCCCTTATGGTGTTTTTGCTGTTGCTTGCAGCTGCTAGTGGCGTTTTATGTATGGCGTAGCCGCCATTTCCGTGGAACCCTTAGTGGGAGGGGGTCGTCTAGCTCTGAGAACCACTTTAACGGGTTGAGTCTCCAGCTCCTGCTCTGAAGTCGTCATCGGAGTTTGTAGAATGGCGTTCTCAGTCCGCGTCAGGGATTTACCCCCTTTGAAAGACTGAGGGGCAATCGTCATCAACGACCGAGAGCAGGGAGACTCGAAAGTTTTTAGTCTCCGGAGGCCCATTTTTGTTTTTACCCAACCTGCTCATTCTGGGTCTGAAACAAGGGAATGTTACCTCGAACTCGTGAGTTTGCACGAGTTTTCCGGTTTAAAAACTCGCGGTTTGTCATAAACAAACTCGAGTTTCTGTTTTGACACGTCGACGCAAAATCGTCGCGTGCGAGGCGCGACCGGCGATTTCACGTCGAAATTTCTCATGCGCTCCTCGCTCTCCCTTTATCCCTCGTGCTCGCTTGTTCTCACGAGCAAGGAGGGGGAGCGAGGATAGAGGATTCACCGAGCCCGAGGGGCTCATCACCGATTTGGCCCTTAGGTTTGTTTGTGCGAAGTCATTTGCCGCAAATGCTGATCCTCCATCACCAAAATCACTGTCGGTTAGTGCCCATCCTCCATCACCGGAATCTTAGTCGATTAGTGTTCCTTCTCGCTAAGTGTATTCGCTCCATTTACCGTTGTTGCAAGGCCTATGATTTCTTGACCAACCTAGATGCACTGAAGACTCATCTGAGGTTGTTGGTTGATGTACCGCCCGCCCTTCCAATGTTGTTGCACCCTGATACCAATTGTTACGCTGAGCAGAACGCAGGTAGTTCACATGGATGAGGTGTGGAGTAGTAGAAGATGTGAGGAGTTGGGATAATCAATAGTTTGTATTGAGAAGTATGTGTACTTTGATGAAGTTTTTCTGAACAAATCAATCACATACATACAATGACAAGAAGCAAAATAAGGCACATGTTGGACTCTCGGGGCTCAAGCCAGGCAACGCATGCAAGGTTATCCTATGAGTGGCTACTTCAAGAAGCTATGCCAAGAAGTCAGAGGGCTTTTAGAACATTGAGGCATGGTTTTATAAAAGTCCACCGATGTTGAGAAGTCAAACACATAGAAACAAAACAATGATACTATTTGTGATGTTTCCAAACCATTGAAGAGATTGATCGTAGTTGTCAAAACCTTCTAGAATGGGACATCCAAGGTCGGAGCAGGTGGCAAAAATGTCATTGGCCGATCTGCATGAAAATTGTGAGGTCAACGTGTGGCATGCCATAAATGTATACAGAGAAATGCACACTCATGGAGTTTAGGGACTCGTGCACCTCAAGGAACTGATGCAATGCTCACGTTAAAATAAAAAGCAAGAAACATCAAAAGATGCATTGTGCAAAGCATGCATCATACAAAGCACACATCGTGCAACATCTGTAGTCGTTGCAAACCCATCACAAATGCCATGCTTCTGGCATTTCTTTTGGCTGGTTCATCCATGTAGCGGGAGGGTCGGTTCGGCCCTCCCTCGTCGCTGAAGCGAGGGGTGTTTGTGCACCATCCCTCCCGTCAGCGAGGGCTGGCCGACGGCCAGCACTTTGCTGGCCGCCTGCCAGCTGGCTGCCGGCCGGCTGGACGACCAGCGGCTTGCAAAGTGACAGGCCGGCCACCAGCCGGCTAGCCGCCAACCGCCGATCGCGGCCTCAGCCCGATCGACGGCTGAAGGGCCACGAGGGCCTGGAGGGCGAGGCCTTGTGGCCTTGTGTCCTCGCCCCCCCTCGCCCTCCTTGCAAGCAAGCAAGCAAGGACAAGGGATAGGGGGAGCGAGGGTGAGAGCGAGGAAGGAGGGAAGCGTACGAGAGAAGTTGGCGCCAAATCGCCGATCGTACCTCGCACGCGACTTTTTTGCGCCGACGCGTAAAAAACGAAACTCAAGTTCGTTTAGGACAAACTATGAGTTTTAAAACAGGAAAACTCATGTGAATGCACGAGTTTGAGGTAAAAACCCCCGGTTTGGGTCCCAAAACCAGGGGTAAGGTTAAAAACGGAAATGGACCTCCAAAGACTCGAAATAATCGAGTCTCCCTGCTCTGAGTCGTTCATGACGATTGTCCCTCAGTCCTACGAAGGTAGTAAACCCCTGACGCGGATTGAGAACGCCATTCTGCAAAATCCAAAGACGAATTTAGAGCAAGAGCTAGAGACATAGCCCGTTATAATGATTCTTAGAGCCAGACAACCCCCGCGACTAAGGATTCGACAGAAACGGCAGTTACACCGTATATAAAACGCCGCCGGCAGCTACAAACAAGAGAAGAAAGGCCAAAGGGGCATATGGCATCCATACTAATCCGTTTCAAGCACCTAAAAATACATTTGAAAGCGCTTGAAGAGCTCTACTTCAACCTCCTAACCTCTTTGAGCTTCTTCTTTACTCCAGGGAGCTAGATGGATTTTTCTTGGACAGGATGGGGAGTGCCCACCTTCAGAACCACCAATTTGCCTCCATTTCCAAGGTTCCCTCCCCCCTCCTTCAACCAATATTTAGGACAACGTCTCTTCCCAAGGGTAGGGACTCTCACGACCTGAGAACACCGTAAAAAAAGGGAGGACGCCATCTTGAGGACTTGTGGTGACTTCCCCAACGCCGCCGGCTTAAGGAGGACGCTACCAAGGAGCGTGAGACGCGCAAAGAAGAATCAAAAGGAGGCCAAGGAAGACAGGAAGACAGGAGGAAGACAAGAAGTTAGAAGAGGGTGTGATAGAGTGGCTAGGAATTGTTGTTATTCCTCTCCTTCTCTTCGCCCTAGCTTTGTGAGTGGTACTCAAACTTTTTGTCATTTCCTTGTATAGTAAATTTCTGTTTTCCTACATTCTAGTTGCTACCAATTGCCTTGAGGCACGGCTTAGGAAGACTAGTTTCAGAATCAACGCCCTTGTGCCACATGACGGCCTAGGAAAATAGAAAGTAAATTTATAATTGCCTCAGCAATCGTGAGAGCAAGATCTTAGGAGGCGATTACTCCTCAAAGTTGTGGGGTTATCCTTACAACGATCTCCACATGCTAGTTGTACGAGCGACGAGATGGCAAGTGCCAGACGATCCAAGACCAACAAGGGCAAGGTAGTGACGGCATCACCAAACGCCCTCGGTAGACTCCAAGTTTTGGGAGCCGTCGTCGCAAGCACAGTTGCCAAACCAAAGGTAACCGTGCCGCAAAAGGCAACTGGCGCAAACCTCGGCGACACCGAGAAGCGTGCGGAAGCCAAAAAAGTGCTCGGCGAGCATGTCGACATGCACGTGGACGACCTCCCTGCGACGGACAACGCGCTTGAGGAGGACCACCCAGGCGTGGACCCCGACAAATATCACGACTCTGACGATGGCAAAGGTGATGAGAATCGTGATCATCAACATCGTCATGCGGCAAACTTGAGTCATTTGCTCGAGAAGGACAAGGCGCTCCCTGTATGGCCCTAAGTTGCCGATAGCAGCAAGGCCGCCAAGAGTAGCAAAGGCGCTGAAAGTAGCCATGCGAGAAGTTCCCGCGAGAACGAGCCGGATGACATCGCCGCAAAGGGAATTTCGCGATGACCGCCGCAAGCTTGCGGAGTTTCCTACTAAGACGGCGGGCCGACTCAAGATCACCACCGACGGTACAGGTAAGGCACCACTCGGTGCCGTACCTCCATCGTCAGGGATGGATCCCCCTTCATACGATGTGGCCGCAATGGGACAGGGTAGCACCCACTTGAGCGTCATCACTGACGACAGTCTCCTCCAAAAGGTGGGACTCCTTGGAGGCGTGTACGCAAACTGTACCCTCCTACAGTGGGTAAAGGTGCACGGATAACGCGAAGCCCTCAAGGCTATGGCCGATGCTTTGACGACATCAGAGCTCAAGTTTGCATTCGCTAACCTGCTGGCCCACGTCGGGCAGAGCATCATGGACCTCGATCGTGATCGCCAGCTGCACTACCTGGCCGCCCATGAGGCAAGACGTCAATGCAACAACCTTGACAAGGCTTTGCAGAGCATGACCTATGTGCGCATGCAGCAGGAATAGTAGCACGCCGGAGCTGTAGATGCCACTGCCGGATGCAGATACAATTTTCCTACCTGGACGACTTTGGGACCACTCATGAGCACGACCTTCTTCCATAGTGTGGAGATCTTTCGGAAGGGCGTGATGCTGACTGATTGGCTGAACGGCATGGAGCACGTCCTATGCGTCCACAAGGCTCCACTCAGTCACTGGGGTGACCTGGCCACAACGCAACTTACAAATAAGCTCTTTAAGTACGTGGTAAAGGAGTGGAGTGCGCAGAGGCCTCACCTTGAGTGGTAGCCCATGCCGTTGGAAGCCTTCTGTGCAATCATACGTAAGACGTGTAGCTAGCGTGAGGAGGCGCAACGTGCCTTCCACAAGATCAAGGACTTTTGACAGCTGGGTAACTCGCTCGAGGCCTACTTGAGAGAGTTTATCGCGTTTGTGAAAGAACCCAAAGGCTTCATTGTGAGCGACGGTACCCAGACTTTCAAGTACCCAGAGTGCTTGTTATTGGAGTACTTGCTCGATGGTCTTGCCAGCGAGAAGCTGAAGGACAAGACCACCAGGACCGCAATGGGCCAAGCTTGGACAAGGTAGAGGGCATTGCAAGACTACATGAGCAAAATGAATTCAGCGAACCGAAGCACTACTCAGATGCACGGCCAATCGTGCGTGCACACCAAGGTTGCGATGCACGCATGGATGCTGCAAGGGCTGGAGGGACAGCCAAGCAACGGGACGGGGTCAAGGGCAAGCAGCCGGCAAATCCGTCGGCCAAGAAGACTAGTGGGAACAAGCCCCCTAACCACAAGCGTGGCCGCAACAATGACGAGCTACGGGTGGCGAGCGAGCGTCATAACACAGAATTCCACGAGGGACTGTACCACAACTACATACAGCCTGGAAACTTCAGGGCTCAGTGTCGTGAGGCTGCTGGTGGTGGACAAGAGGCCGCGGCTCTTGCCACAGCTGCAGCACCTCGTGGGGAGGGTGCAGCAGGAGGCCGTGGACAGGGATGTGGACAGGGTGGCGATCGTGGCAATGGGCCTAGCCGTGGTAACCGACAAGGCTGTGGGGCGGGTTTGCCCCACCCCTGAGTAACGTTTGTGGGGGCAACTCAGCGGTAAAACTGGATGGTTAAACAATTTGAGTTTTTGAAGAGTTCAAATTTCTTCGTTGTTTTCTCCCCTCTCATTGAACCTCATTCTGCACTTGCTGATCGACATTGTCCACTAAATCTAGCATCACCGGACGAGTTGCATGATCAAACCTGCTTAGAGGTAGCGACACCAACCACTGTGCAAGATTTGTGTAACACAGTGATTGAAGCAAACACCCTCAAAACCATGAGTTCAATCACGTTCGCGATGCCTTTAGTCGACTATTTGGACCCAGTGAAAAAAATCAAATATTCGAAGGTGCTAGTCAAATTTACTTGTGCCCACAAGATGTGGACTTGAGTAGGTGAATCATGGGAGCTCCGGCGTCCGTCGACTAGGTTCCGTGTTCATCACAAACTCGGCTTGTCATCGTCAAGCTTGTTTACTTGGAAGAGTGGAGGCAACATGTCGATGAAGTTGAAAGGACACCTAGCTGGTGCTCTCGTGAACGTACTTGCTGACACTAAAAGAGATGACTCCTTTATTAGTCTTGGCTTTACCCGACAGGTTGGCCTGAAGTACAAGCCATCGAATGGCGCAGTTGTCGTTGGTGACAACTGTACGGTACCCGAGATCGGTACTTGTAAAGCAAAAAATTGTATTCAAGGATATACACAGAGTGTCACATTGAAGGTAAACCTTCTTGACCCGTTTGACGTGGTGTTGGGCGATCCCTAGCTCTGTGAAAACAAGGCTCTAATGTGCTTTGAATCAAAGAGTTTGATCTTCCAAAAAGGTCAACGTCGCATTACGTTGATTCCGAGTACGGAATTATCGTCGGCCTGAATGAAAGTCCATGCCAGCTTGTCTATTGACCTGCGATGCAGGTCAATAGACGTATTCGACAACGTTGCCGATACTTCTTGGCTTAGTTGCAGAAAGTGGAGGAAAAAGTGAAAGAAGACACGCCACAAGAGATCAAATCTCTATTGGCGGAGATCTCGAATGTATTCTAAGACCCACCGGCTGGACTTCCACCAGAAAGACACATGGCCACACAATTCCACTACAACCAGAGGCGACTCCTCCTTTCTGACCCATGTATCACCGTAGTCCACTAGAATGGTGAGTAGCCAAACGCCAAATCAAAGAGTACGTTGCAAAAGGATGGATCAAGCCAAGTAGCTCGCCGTATGGTACTCCGATCCTTTTTGTGAACCAAAAGGACGGTGGTTTACGCATGTACATTGAACAAGCTGATAGTGAAAAATCGATTTCCGTTACCATGGATTGAGGACCTTTTTGACCAAATTCAAGGGGCCAAAGTATTTTTTCCTTTGATTTTTCTCAAGGGTACCATCAAATCCGTATCACGGAAGATGATGTGCCCAGAACACTGTTTTGAACGCACATGGGACACTATCAGTTTCGAGTGTTATGCTTTGGGCTTACAAATTCCCTAGCAACCTTCCAAGGAGAAATGAACCAAACGTTCACCAAGAAACTCGGTCAGTTTGCCTTGGTTTACCTGGACGACATCCTGGTTTTCTCCAAATCAATGGAAGAGCACATAGAACATCTGCACCAACTCCTCGCAATCCTTGGGGAATAGAAGTTGTTTGCCAAAGTGAGCAAGTGTAAGTTTGTACAAGATGAGCTCAAATACCTTGGACACATCGTCGATAAGGACAGCATCCGTGTCAACCCACGAAAGGTCTAAGCCGTTGTAGAGCAGCCACGTCCGGAAAATGTTGGGCAGATTCGGTCTTTCCACGGCCTTGCAAACTACTTTCGACGGTTTATGCAAGGGTATTTGACCCTGTTAGCACCGCTAACCAGACTCACGTGAAAAGACGTGTACTGGGAATGGAGATCCGATTGCAAGAATACTTTTCTCAACGTCAAAGAGCTTCTATCCACATCGCCCATCCTAGCTCTTCTGGATCCATCGCAAACGTGAGAGGTTTGATGTGATGCATCGGTAGTAGGACTCGGAGCCGTCCTCATGCAAAACGATCACCCAGTTGCGTATGAGATCTGAAAGCTCATCCCCGCAAAAACGCGGTACACGATTGGGGATCAAGAGCTCCTTGCGGTGGTACAAGCTTTCAAGATGTGGCATTGCTACCTCAAGGGTATTGAAGGGGGTGTGACAATTGTGACCGACCATAACCTATTGGTGTTTTTTCTAAACGCAATCGAACCTATCAAGACGGCACGTGCGTTGCAACAAATACCTGAGTCGATTCTCGTTCACATGGGAATGTCGACCAGGATGCATCAATGTGGCAGATCCACTAAACCGAAACCCTGTGGAAATTAAGAAAACCACCGAGATTAGTGGGTGTTTTTTTGGCCATTGGAACAGCAACAGTACAAACACTAGATCCCCCTGAACCTCTACGGCAACCACCATGAGAGATTATCCATTACAACGATTTTGTAAATAGGATACAGATGGGATACTGTGTGGATTCTTGGTTTTAAGATTCTCAAAATTTGGACAAGTACGGATTGGTAGAGGCGGCATGAATGTTCTGGCACAAAGAACAAGTTGTGAGAAACTTGGGGGACCTTCGAGCAAAGATTATCTCCCAGTTCCATGACTCGCCGGTCGCAGGTCATGTGGGACCTCGAAAGACCGGACATGTACTCTTGGACCACTACTGGTGGCCAGGATGGAGTGTTGATTTTCGTAAGTATTGCATGACATACGACCCATGTCTTTGGAATAAGGCTGGTAACAAGAAGCTGGCTGGACTCCTCCAACAGCTTCCCATTCCTGGGACTCCATGGGAGTGCGTCAGCATTGACTTCATTATTGGTCTTCTGGACACAACCCATGGCCACGATGTAATACTAGTGGGTGTGGATCTTCTGACGAAGATGACACACTTTGTTCCTTCAACCACTGACGTGAATGGAGAGGAGATTGCTCGTCTCTTCTTTGAGGGTGTCGTAAAGTACCATGGCTTGCTGTTGCACATTATCTCTGATCAAGATAAAACAATTTCTAGTAAGTTATCGCCAAAGATGCACGAGTACTTCGGCAGTGAGTCACAAATGTCAACAGCATTTCACCCTTAAACTGACGAAAAAATAGAGCGCATGAACCGCAATCTGGAACAAATGCTCCGCATGTACGTGGACCCTGCCATGCATGACTGGGACGAATTCCTAGCACTAGCAAAGTTTGCGGTGAATAACTCTACGAAAGAGTCTACGTAGTTCACACCGTTTGTGTTGAATAGTGGTCAATATCAAGTGGTGCCGTCTTCATTAGTGAAGAGTGGGAGTACAGGATGATAGGCTCCTTCTGTTCAAGCCTTTGCCAAACACATAGACTCCTTGATACAAGAGGCGAAGGATCACCTTCAAGCTGCTCGGCAATGACAAAAGGCATATGCCGACAAACGTCGCCGTGAGGTCTCGTTTGACATCAGTGACAAAGTGTTGTTTAACACTAAGAATCTTCGGCTGAAGTCGCCAGGGGCGTAAAAACTTCTATGGAAGTGGATTGGGCCGTTTCCCATCGTTGCACGCATTGGGCCAGTGGCATACCGATTGCTGCTTCCGCTGAGTATGAAGATTCATAACGTGTTTCATGTGTGCCAGTCGGTTCCATACGCGACAACAGAACCGTTCAGGCACCATCGGAAGTCCTTGCTATCGATGGCCAATACGAGGTTCTTTGCCTACTCTAGCACGGTGAGCGCACTCTCCGGTCGCGGGTTGTTAAGGAATACCTTGTTCATTGGGCTGGGTGTGGACCTAAACATAACTCATGGGAGCCTGAGTCTCGGTTGCCCACAGGGGTGGTCAACGAGTATTGGAGCGAGCTGGCAGCTCGCACTGATCAACGCGTGTCAAGGGGCACCACCTAAACGCTGAAAAAGTGAACAGAATTTCCACAGGGCGGCATTCATGAACTGCAACCATAGAAGGTTGGGAATGTCCAACATGGTTGTCGCGAGTACGCTCCAGCCTAAAGGAGGGAGGTCGCTTGCCGTGCTGACCAACATGCTGCTACTTAGGTCCAAGTGCCAAGCACGTGTTCATGTTTGGCTGGTGGTTGAAGTTATTAATTTTCTTTCACAATGTTGATGACTCACTAACTAACAATCCTACTAGTTGTTCATGAACAGAGACGGTTCATGAATAGTGGGGAGGAATGTCGCGGGAGGGCCGGTTCGGCCCTCCCTCCTCGCTGAAGCGAGGGGTGGCCAATGGCCAGCACTTTGCTGGCCGCCGGCCAGCACGCTTCTGGCCGGCTGGACGGCCGGCTGCCGGCCAAGTGACCGGCCGGCCACGAGCGGGCCAGCCGCCAGCCGCCGATCACGGCCTCAGCCCGATCGGCGGCTGAGGGGATACAAGGGCCTTGAGGGCGAGGCCTCGTGGCCTCACCCCCCTTTCCCTCATTGCAAGCAAGAAAGCGAGGATGAGGGATAGAGGGAGCAAGGGTGAGAGCGAGGAACAAGGGAAGCGCACGAGAGAAGTCGGTGCAAAATCACCGATCATGCCTCGCACGCCACGATTTCGCGTTGATGCGTCAAAAACAAAACTCAATTTTGTTTAGGACAAACTATGAGTTTTGAAACCGGAATGCACAAGTTTGAGGTGAAACCCCCCGGTTTGGATCCCAAAACGAGGGGTAATGTTTAAAACGGAAATGGGCGTGCGCATACTCAAAATATTCGAGACTCCCTGTTTTGGGTCGTTGCTGATGATTGCCCCTCAGTCTTGCGAAGGGGGAAAACCCCTGACGTGGATTGAGAAGGCCATTTTGTAAACTCTGACGACGACTTTAGAGCAAGAGCTAGAGACATGGCCCGTCACAATCCACCTTCGCCTTATCCTTTCCAATGTGTAGTGTGGAGGAGGTTTGAACAAAAATCCTTTGGGGGATTAAGTACACACACCTCGCCCTCCTCTCAAAAACACCCTTCCTAGAAGCACAGAGAAAAGAACTCATGCTTGTCAAATGGAAAAATGCAGGTTTATGTTTCTATAAAATCAATAAACAATATTGCCATGTATGGCGATGATGTGTCTCATGCATGTGGGAAACAAGAAGAAGAGTAACCAATTGGCCGATTGTACAACTTGTATGAATTTTGGCTTTAAGAAGTAATTATGCGTGTGCTTTTAATTATTCTCATTAGCTTTGTATTTATTTCACAATGTATAGAAAGATGGGAGAGTTGTGATGTCTAAAATGTTACGTTCCTTGTGTACACAATCGTGTCAGAATCACACCTTGGAATACATGTCATTACATTCATGGCCAACCAAAAAACCTCCAGTTGCTGGCCAATTGGACGAGGAAATTATTGCAATTTGTCTTGTCCTTTGATGTTGCTTTCTAAGATATTCTTATAGCTATCACCACCTTTGGAAGATTTGATGGAACTAGAAAGAACCATGTTGATCTTTTGATGCTTTCCCATCAACCTCTCAAAGGGGCAAATCCTAGATACATACGCATATCAAATCTCTTTGTATAGGCCAACCTCTCCGTAGAGTTTCTTGCAGCTGAAAACATGATGCAGAATTGAACTAACCACTCGCCTCGTGCACCTGAGACCCCAAGTATGTGTCAATCTTGTTTAGGCACTTCTATGGATACAATTTTCAATTGCTAGTCCGGCTGCTACTAAAATGGTGAAACTTTCGTAGTTCTCTTGTGCGGTTGCCATTGTAGTAAGAAGTGAAAACTCGAGCTTACCTGGGAGACACATGTATGTAGCCACTTTAGTTACTCTCCAAAGTGCACAAAACCATGGAACAGAGAAGAAGAGGCGTGGAAAAACCAGCACATGGCTCAAAAGTAAGTTTCACTGAGGATTGTTCAAGAGTTAGAAAAAGGGAGCAACAGCAGAGGGTGATGAGCTGGAGCTGGTGAGCATGACCATCGGCTGTGTGAAGAGTACGTCAAGACCACACCACTACCTGAGGTTCGAGTGCCACCTCTTGGTGAGTTGCAATCCCCATGGCAACTCACCATTGCACAAAATCCATGAGTCCAGGTGGCTCCTCAAGGACCAACTCTAGTGACTGAGTGGAGAGGCAACCAATGCCATCAGAAGATATGATGTTAGGAAGCTTGCTAGCCTTGCTGTCTCTGGCGTGGAGACACTGTCCAGTCAGCTTATGTACTAATGTGCAGATCAGGTGCAATAACCAGGCGATTGTTTTGGCTGTAACTCTATGTACAGGCGTCTAAATGCACCACCGTATTGACCTAGAAATGTAGGATTTTGAGCCCACACACAGGTCCGGCAGTGATGGATGGACACACCATGAAAAAAATCGAGATCGGGATTGAGAGTTAATCCATCGAGAAAACTCCAACGACTGTAGGAGATATGGAGAGCATCCCACCAATCATCTAGGATATTGTGGCGGCTGTCTGGCAGCTGCTGATGGGTGTACTACAACTCGACGGTGTTGTGGTGTGAGCTGGAACTGCATCAAGGATCTGCACAAGCATGGACACGAATAGACATAACTAAGCTGACAAATAGCAAACCCAAAACCACCACAAAAATGGCCTGGGGAGATAACCACCGAGAAAACCACATTGGATGCCAAAGAGTGGAGAAGGTGGAGCTAGAGCTGCCAACATAGATATCAACCATTTTATATCACCTGCAAGTGAATTGCGCGAGGTACAGAGGTCAACGGGACTAACAAAACCATGTCACCATGTATGGAACAGGGGCGTCATCACTAGTACCTTAGTAGCCATGTCCATGTCAGGTGTCTGTACAAGCGTGGAATTCAGCCAAGAGCTGATTTTAATCGCGAACACAATCGTACATAACAACAAGTTGAAGCAATAGTAATTGACCTTGTATGACACTAGTACAAGACCCAATTTCACCAATGACACGGGTTGGGACCACCAAGAAAATTTTCACCATGTAAAAAATTTGGAAACAAGTCTCTGATAGCTGTTGAATGCATAACATCAACATTCGAGCAGTTGCTGAAGCTACGTTGGGATCTACCATATGCGCATAAATGAGAGTGAGTGAGTGTGAGTAAATGAGTGAGTGAGTGAGTGAGTGAGTTTCAACTCATTAACAAATTGAAATAGTACATACAAGGACAAGATAAGAGGTTTGAAGTATCAAAAATCTCTACAACCTAGAACATCCTCGTCTAAAAACATGACAAGAATACGTCTCTTGACCTGCATCAAACATCCTCGTCTAAAAACATGAACCCACACTTGTAATCCAGTCTCACCCCTGAGTACTCCCCACTAATGTCACTCATGGGTGGGGAAAACCCGCCCCACGACCTTGTCTGTTACCACGGCCCGACGCATTTTCGCGACCGCGAACCTGTCAAGACTACCAGACAGATGGTGATGTAAAGACACATGGGCCAACGATACCGCTGCAATCAGAGGTGACTCCTCTGTTCAGACCCATTTATCGCCTTAGTCCAGCAGAAAGGCGAGAGGCCAAACGCCAAATCAAAGAGTACCTTATAAAAGGGTGGATCGAGCCAAGTAACTCACCGTACCGTGGGCTGATCCTTTTTGTGAAGAAAAAACGGTGGTTTACGCATGTGCGTGGATTACCGGGCGTTGAACAAGTTGACGGTGAAAAACGGATTACCCTTACCGTGGATTGAGGACCTTTTTGACCAACTTGTCAGGTCAAGAGACGTATTCCATGTGGTCCGGTGTTCCTCGATGAGGAACACCGGACCACGAGAAAGGTGGTTCAAGGCCAAAATACTCCAACTCCTGATGATCAGCACCATAGTCAGAGCTCCCCTGGATCCTGAAGGCCATACTCAGTATACTCGAATGATCCTAACAACTTGACCCTGCAGACCAATCCTCTACTCTTGGCCCACAAAGCACAGGTCAAGTAGCGCTCGTCGGACACGGGCCACATCTGCCTCAAATACCTCGTCCTGTGCCCACTCCAATGCGCACCGTCTGATCTGCTGTGCTTGTGCTCTTTGGAAGGCCACTGCCACCCTCTGGTTCAGCATGGCCAAAAGGGACTGTGCCACCCTTTCTATGCCGCCCATTCTCGCCAGTCATCGCTATGACGCGTCAGTAGCAAACCGTAACACTCCCCCCAGATACTCCAGACTTAGCCAAAATTTTGTAGAAAATTTGACTTGTGAACCAAAAGTTTGTAGAAAACTTGACTTGAAAGGTACATGTGAAGGTGGCAATCTGTTCAAGCTCTTTGGTGATGTGGCAAAAAGAGGGCTTTCCAGGCAAAAGCACCCCTTGATGGTTGGCAATGAGCTAAGAGGCTAAAGGCCATACAAAACAACATTCTAGTATCCGAGGCTTGAACATAGATCTTGAGGACAGAAAATTCTGCTGATAGGTGAATTTCTACTTCGCCCTCGAAGTCAAAGTCCATGTCAAATCTGTTAAACACATGAAACATATGTCAGCTGTGCCCATTTTCGCTCGCACAATGAAAATCACGGGCACCGTTGTCATTTTGCATTCAACTATGGACCCCGCGAGCTTATTGTTTTTGACTATGGACACCGCCGTTTTTCCGTTCTCGACTATGGACACCGCTGATCTATCGACCCAAACGATGGGTATGTTACAACACTGTCCAAAAAAAAAATCAGCAGCATTTCACCTTCGGCTCTACCGACGAAAAACGTGAGGTGAGCTTCCCGCTTAAGGACCCCACATTGTCAAGACCTGTATGCCCCACCCAGCCAAGCCCAGCCTAGCGTATCATCTTGAGGTGCTACTGCTGCGTGCGCTATGGTGGGGTATGAGGATGGAGTCTCTCTATTGCTTTGATTCCATGAGGGTATAGAGATTCCCCCTCAGCAAGGTTTTGTGTGATAGGGCACACTAACAGTCGGTGCTATGAAAGGTGGAGAGACAGTGAATATATGCTTCGAAACGTAGAAGTTAAGTCAAAAGAAACAAACAAGTGTGTAGATATAGTCTCACCCAGGTGCACACAACTAAGCACACAATTCCAACCAACTAGTCAGAGAATAGACTAACCTGGCTATACGCTCCAAAACAATAGCAGAAGAGAAACAGACAGACGTACCGGCTCCTTGGTTGTCCGAATGACAAACCGAAGGATTCGTCAGGTGCAAAAGCAAAAACTCCTTGCAACTGGATCATGAACGAGAAAGGATAGCACCACTGAGAAAATGGACCCAAAATTTGAGGGAATATGATAACCCTCTTAGTTGATGTCTGTGTTGGAGAGGACACAGTGTGTGTCACAACGGAACAGACGGCACTGAGTTTGGCTGAGAGACAGCAAAGATATGCTTGAAAATGTGAGAGATGGTTAACAATGAGAGAGAGTGAGGGATATCCCCTCCACCCTTGGTCAGGCTAGCGTACGTGCAAACTGCGCAACGGCTAGCTTACGGCAAAGTCTAAGAAAAGACCTACGAGCTACCAAACAAGAACGGGAAAAATCCTGACAATAGTACGGGGCACTCAGGTGGCCGAATGACGAACGGAAAGAAGCAGCGGAAGCAGGGAAACAAGCCCTACAGAACTAAGCTGACAAAGAGTAGAAGCAAAGGTGCCAAAAATGTGGCCCTCGTGCACTGGCCACCGAGAAAAATCTTGTGTGCACATAGGGATGTGCAAGGTGAGGGAGAGACCACGAAGGTGGCCGGCGATCAATGTTGCCTGCCTGCATGTGGTTGGCATAAAAACCAGAGGTCACCAAGACTGGCATAACAACACCCCCCCATGACCCGTAGATGCCATACGCCACAAGAGCACAAGGGATTCAGACAAGCGACAACTAGCCACAAGCAGGAGCAAGGAGCCACAGCACTGCGAGAGCGGACAACATGGGCTAGATCTGGGATGACAGAGCGGGATGAGACAGAGACACGTCAACCGGGATCGGCACGGAGAGATTGGAGACCAACGGCATGCACAGCCACCTTGAACTTTCCAATACAAAGGGCCTTTGTGCGAAAGTCAGCACGTTGCTGATGGGTGTCAACTCCAATCAGACGCACATCAGCACACGCAATGCGTTCACGGACAAAGTGATGTTTGATGCTGATGTGTTTTGTGCGCGTGTGATGCATGCCATCGTGCTCAGCAAAGCGGTGAGTGCTTTCATTGTCGCAGCAAAGAATGATGCAACAAATAGGATGGCAAAGCTGTTGCATGAGACGACACAGCCAAATGCTTTCACAGACACTCGCACCCAGAGCGACATACTCAGCCTCAATCGAGCTGCGTGGGACACAACCTTGTTTTCCGCTCTTCTACGAAACCGCGGTGCCGCCAATGAGGAAGATATAACCAGACTGGCTGTGCGCGTCACAATGTTGGGCCCAATCGCTGTTAGTCTATCCATCAGCAATGATAGAGGGCTGTTCACAAAAACACAAGCCAAGACGGGGTGTGGACACGACGTAACGGACGACACGCAATGCTACCTCAAGATGGACGCAACGTGGGTATTGAGAGAACTAGGACAACAAGTTGACAACAAACGAAGCGTCAGCACGAGTGGTAGTGCCAAGAAACATCAGTGACCCAATGACTTGGAGGTAGGTCGTGATGTCTACCAGCTCCTCCAACTGCACAGGGTCAACGGTCACCAGAAGGCGCTGCCCAGCAGGCGTCATGGGCGTAGATGCATGGGGAACATGAGCCAGAAGGTCGGTGAACCACTCCCCTAGAGTACGGACATACCCAGCCTGATGCACGGTGAGCATACGATGATGACGGTTGCACTCAATCTCCATACCCAAGAAGACAGATGCAGGGCCAAGATCCTTCATCTTGTATGCAGACAGGAGTAGGTCCTTCACAGCCTGTACAACCTATGGATCCGGCGAGGTTATGAGGAGATCGTCGACATAGACCAGGACGGTAACAAACGGTGCCGTAGGGTTACTGACAAATAGAGCAGGATGGACTGGACTGCGACGGTAGCCATTGCGCTCAAGGGTGGCAGAGATCTCCAGGTTCCAGCAACGCGGAGACTGGTTTAATCCGTACAACGCCTTACGAAGGCGCCAGACGTGACCAATACCATTGTCAAAGCCAGGCGGCTGAGCGAGGTAGATCTCCTCATCGAGGCGTCTATGTAAGAATGCATTGTTGACGTCCATTTGGTGTAGTTCCTAGTTATGCTGTGCGACCTGGCTCAACAGTGCCTTGGTGGTGGTGGACATCCCCACAGGGGCAAACGTGGCATTGTAAGTAGACGCTAGGCGTTTGAGAAAAGCCCTTGGCAGTGAGGCGAGGCTTGTAGCGCTCAACTGTACCGTTGGGTTTACGTTTGCGCCTGAACACCAAGTGCGCAACAATGGCTTTGTGACCAGGTGGGAGGTCCACCAAGTTGTTGACGCCATGCTCCGTGATCGCATTGAGCTCCTCACGCATAGCCTACTCCCAGAGGGACGCATCTGTGGCGGAACGGGCCTGACGGGTGGTGTCCGGATCGGGCGGGAGACTCACCTCACTACGAGAAGTGAGTGCGGTGGCAACAAAGGTGTGAGGCACTGTAAGAGTAGACTCAGCAACGACGTTCGCACGGAAGAACTCGGCCGCGAGCATGGAATAGCTGACATCCGAGTTGAGCTGGACGACAGCCGCGGCCAGACCAAGTACATCCAAGCCAGTGGCAGGAGCAGGCGGGTCAGTGGAAGGAACCAAAGCCGGGCTAGATGGATGAGCTAACACAGACCGACCGGTAGAGGGGACAGAGCGAGAGGAGGACTGCAAGGGACGCAGGCGACCACGTGGAGCCCGACTGTACGGGATAGGGACGGACGAGAGTGGAGAAGCGACGGGGTCCAGTACGGAAGGAACCAACAAGGGATGAGAGTGAAAGGGAGAGGCGCCAAAAGATGCAGGCGGCGATGCAGGGGACGACGTGGGAGACGATGCTCGCGATAAAGAGGAGACAACACGAGGGGTTGGCATGGGCAGCGATGCGAACGTTGATGTGGAGGAAGAGGTGGATGCAAACACATGCAGGGAGGCAGGCGGCAATGTAGGTGCCGACGATGCACGCTACGACGCAGGGAGCGACAGATGCGGGTGCCGCGACGGGCGCCTGCAGAAACGCAGGTGAGACGGGAGGCACGTGGGGGCGCGGAGAGCCGCTAGAGGGCCATCCGGCCCAAGAGCTACCGGCAACACGAGAGACTGGGCCAAGAGAGGGGACGCGATGGACAATATCGCGACTGAACTTGCTCTCAAAGAATAGAGCCTCACGTGACTCAACGACACGACGACTCTCAGGATCCCAGAGATGCCATGCCTTGGACTGTGGCGAGACACCGATGAACGGACACAGATGCCCGCGCGGGGAGAGCTTCCCATCGCGCCGGTCCTCAGGGAGCCAGACACCGGCAATGCACCCCCAAACCTGCGCAAGGTGCAAATCATCGCGACGTTGGTACCAACGTTTGTACGGCGTGACGTGGTGGAAGGGGCCCATGAGGAACCCCGTTCCACACCCAAGTCATGTACTTCATGGCCTCATAAACGAAGGCTTCAGACAGGCCAGACTCAACCAGCATGGTGCGAACCCCATCCGCAAGAATGCGGATCCAACGCTCAGAAATGTCATTTTGTTGAGGGGTGTGGTGTTGACGACTCAAACCGGACACCGACCGACATAAGAAAACACAGATTGGGTCCAATAAACTCACCACCACGATCAGAGCGAAACACCTGCAGTTGCGCTGACAGGCACGCTCTGCGTGGACAAGCCAAGATTTTATCCTGGGACCAACATCACTCTTGAAACGGAGAGGAAAGATCCAACGGAAGCGGGAATAGCCGTCAGTCAGACATAGGACGTAAGGACCGCCACAGATGAACTCAACTGAGAATGGTCCCATAACATCAACATGGAGAAGAGCGAGCGGCTCATGGGTGCGCGACGTTGACACAGGGAAATGGGAGTGATGCATTTTGCCTTGCATGCAATCTATGCAGTGTGCGGTGCACGGAGCAGAGAAGGTGGCAGCATCCAAACCGGTGGCAGGCTGATGGCGTAGGAGGCTGTGAATTGCAGCGGTGCTCACATGGCAGAGGCGACGATGAAGCAAGCACGCATGCTCAGCAGAAAGGGTAGGAGCAACATGGGCATGAGCAACGCAGCGGCGGGCACGCTAGGTGCAAACAGAGGCACACGGTATAGTTTGTCACAGCGAAGGCCACGGAGCACAATACGTCCAGACGATTGCAACTAGACGGTACCAACGCCACGAGACGCGACAAAGTCCATAGCCTGATCATCTAGGGTAGTGACGGACAGCAGGCTTTCCCCAAGCGGAGGAACATACAGCACATCGGGCAGGAACACATCAGTAGAGGGACCAACGAACCGTACGACACCAACGCCCTGGACAGGGAGCATCTGCCCTGAACTAGTGCGGACAAAGTGGACATCCCCAATAGGCCCCAACGACATGAACACGACATGCGATGACGTCATGTGGTGAGTGGCTCCAGAATCAAGAATCAAGAAACCATGAGACACACGAGCACGGGATAAGACATGACATGTAGCGGCCCGACCGGAAGTGGAAGCAGATAACGGAGCACGACCTAGACAATGGGCTAAAAGACGTGGACATGTGGCATGCTGCCACTCCTTGACCCGTGCATCCCCGACGCTTGGACCCCGTAGAAACGCTCCCCGAAGGAATCCATCTGACTCACAATGGTGACCCCGGGAGTCGACTGCCAAACTCACACTGCAGGAGTCGTCGACTGGCCGCGGCTGAGAGGGGGCTGAGTGAGAAGTGGAGGACGACGGAATGGCCAGCTGGGAGGAGTCCGAGATGACTGGCGGAGAAGGAGTCGGGACGAAGGATGAAGCGGAGGTGGTGAGCCACTGTGGTGGCATGTGGCAGGTGGACGACGGTCCATAAACGGTGGGATAAAAGTAGGGCGGGCCCCAGTGCCACCCAGGCCGCGGCACTGGTGCCATAGCCATGCCGAGGCTTGGACAGGGGCAGATGAGGGAATGGTCTCCCACGATGAGGGACAAACCCACACACTAGGATCTCGACCGTGAAGAGAAGGGGTCTCCCTCAATATTTGGGACATGTCCCAAAAAATTGGGGTCTCGACCAGAGAATGGGAAAGAGGATAAAAAGGAAACTCGAGATTAAAAATGAGCTCAGTAAGAGTCTCACAAAAGGTGGTCTCCCGAGATAATGGGAAAAACTCCCACACATGTCCGGATCTCGACCGAGATTGTCCAAGGAGAGAACAAAAGAAAAAGAGAAATAAGAAAATGTCAGGAATGAGGAAAACAAAGGTTCAAGAAAATCAAATAAAATGGAAGAAGAACAAAGAAGAGTTAGGGGGACGGATTAGCCAAGAGGGGCTGGCGACGATGTGGGCCCGGGTGCACCCTGGCCCTTTTTTTTTGTGGTTCCGCCGGTGGAGCTGCTGGTGGCACCCGTCCCGCCGGCGCTTGCCGTCCTCGTCAGCTGGCAGACCTTGCCGGGTGCCGATCGACGAGTTCGTCGATCGGCGAGCCTGCTGTCGGGAAGCTGCCAAGCAGCTTCCCGAGAGCAAGCAGCAAGCTGGTTGGTTCTGCCTCTGTTGCGCACGGCTGCCGGATGCCGCAACTGTGATGCATAGTCGGTGCGCCGCTGATGCCGATGCTACTGCTGCGGCTGCTTCTGCTGACGCTGTTGCGGCCGCTTCTTCTTATGCTGCAGCTGCTTATGCTGACTAGACTGCAAATGCTGCTATTGTGTGGCTACTGCGGCTGCTGCTACGGTTGCTCCAGCAGTTGCTGCTGACTAGGCTGCCGCAGCTGCTGCTAAGGCTGCTGCTGCTATTGAAGAGGCTGCCGCCGTAGCTGCTGCAGCTGCTGGTGCGGCTTCTGCTGCAGCCGCTGCTGTTGCCGAGGCTGTAGCTGCTGTTGCCCAGGCTGCAGCTGCTGTTGCAGTGGCAGCCTGCGATGCCGCCGCTGTGGTTGCTACTGCTTCTGTCGTGTGCGGCTGCCGAATGCCGCTGTTGCCGTTGCTACTGATTCACCCACGGCTGGCTGGACTGCTACTGCTGTTGCGTAGCTGCTGCAGCTGCTGCTATGGCTGCTCCTGCAGCTGCCGCTGCTACTGCTCCCGCAGTTGCTACCATTGCCAAAGCTGCAGGTGATGCTGCGGTGGCGGCCTAAGACGCCACCACGCGTGCTATGCGTCGCCGCCAAGACGGCCGCCATGACGAGAGGAACTGCGGAAAATATTTTGACAGCATTTCGCCTCTGGCACTGCCGGAAAACTGCGTGACGTAAGCCCTAAGCTCAGGGCCTCCACGTTGCTAGGACATGTACACCCCACCCAGCCCAGTCTAGCCCAGCCCAGAGGTCTCTAGAGCTGCTGCTGCGTGCTGTATGGTGGAGCGCGAGGATGATCGTCTCTTAGCTGCTCTGATACCATGAGGGAATGTGATAACCCTCTTAGTTGCTATCTGTGTTGGAGAGGACACAGTGTGTGTCACAACGGAACAGACGGCATTGAGTTAGGCTGAGAGATGGCAAAGACATGCTTGAAAATGTGAGAGATGGTTAACAATGAGTGAGAGTGATGGATATCCCCTCCACCCTCGGTCAGGCTAGCGTACGTGCAAACTGCGCAACAGCGGCTAACCTACGGCAAAGTTCAAGAAAAGATCTACGAGCTACCAAACAAGAGCGGGACAGATCCTGGCAACAGTACGGGGCACTCGGGTGGCCGAATGACGAACAGAAAGAAGCAGAGGAAGCAGAAAAAACAAGCCCTGTAGAACTAAGCTGACAAAGAGTAGAAGCGAAGGTGCGGAAAATGTGGCCCTCGTGCACACGCCACCGAGAAAAATCCTGTGTGCACATAGGGATGTGCAAGATGAGGGAGAGACCACGAAGGTGGCCGGGGATCACTGTAGCCTGCTTACATGTGGTTGGCGTCAAGTCCCCGGGTCACCAAGACTGACATGTTGTGATTTGTGACGTTCTTGTACAGTTTACTGTGACCAATCGGCCGTGTCCACACTCGTGCAGATCCCTGAGGCGGGCCCTGGTGACACCGGTGCGACGACTGGCGGCGGACTACCGGCTTGGACCTGGCCAACTACCGTTCCAGAGCCCCAGATGCTGCCGGGACTCTCTGATGTCTTCTTTACAGCTTGCAGGCGTCTTTCGGCGGACTGGCCATGAGCCCTATTTGCATGTTTTTGCATTGTATGTCCATCGTCTGATGATGGATGCATGCATGTGACCAGTCGTAGCGTCCGTCTTTTGATCTTGCACGTCTAGGTTCAGACGGCGTAGCATTCTGACATGTGTGCGCAGAGTTACGGCCAAAACAGTCGTTTTGGACCGGTTTTTAGGACAGCTCTTGGACTGTCGCGTGCGACACCCGCCGTGCGCCGTGGCAGACATTTATGCCTTGGACCTGTCATTTGTTATTTCTCTCTACAATTGTATTCAGTTTAAGTTTCCTGACACTCTGTTCGTGTCCCAACCCAGACCCTTGCAGTTTTGTCTCTAACTTGTGACTCTTGTCACACGCTGACCTGGCGCTGACGCCTAGTGTCATGGCAAGTGGTTAGGAAGGTTCTAGGAAACTTCTCATGGTATCAGAGCAACAAGCAAGAGCTTGTTGTGCTGCACAGCAGAGATGCAACAATCGTAGCAGCAGTGAGCAGCAGCAGCGACAACAGCAGCGATAGGTCCTGGGAGGATCCACCAACCTGCGCCATTGCAAGGCGTAGGCCGCAACACCTGCGCAACAGAGGAGTCGTGCAGGAGGGGTGCAGCAGTGTAGCAGCACGCCAGCGCAGCAGCGCCATAGCAGCTGTCCAGCAGCGCAACAAAGATGCTGGCAGTTTTGACCACAGCAGCAGCAGTAGCAGCAACATCGGCGGCGGCATCAAAAACATCAGCAACAGTAGCCACCAAAGTGGCTTGAGGCCATTGCCGTCAAGCTCGACGGCAGCAGCGGCAGCAGCAACAACAGCAGTGTATGCCACCGCTGCCCCTGTCCGTGCAACTTCCTAGAAGCCGCACGGACGTGGAGGAGCCGCGGACGAAAATCGCGTCAGCCACCACCTCCCCGTCGGCACGAGCTTGCCCTGGCTTCAAACGAATGCCGTTTTCGGTGTTTGAGGGTGCGTTGGAAAGCTCTTCTCTCAAGCTCTCCAGAGCTACTATTCACGCTCAGTTTCGTGCTCTGTCACCACCAGCAAAGACTGAAGTGCAACGCAGATTTGTTTTCTGCTGAAATTCGGGCAGAACAGGGAAAAGTGACGTTTTGCCACTTNGTGGCTTGAGGCCATTGCCGTCAAGCTCGACGGCAGCAGCAGCAGCAGCAACAACAGCAGCGTGCGCCACCGCTGCCCCTGTCCGTGCAACTTCCTAGAAGCCGCACGGACGTGGAGGAGCCGCGGACGAAAATCGCGTCAGCCACCACCTCCCCGTCGGCACGAGCTTGCCCTGGCTTCAAACGAATGCCGTTTTCGGTGTTTGAGGGTGCGTTGGAAAGCTCTTCTCTCAAGCTCTCCAGAGCTACTATTCACGCTCAGTTTCGTGCCCTGTCACCACCAGCAAAGACTGAAGTGCAACGCAGATTTGTTTTCTGCTGAAATTCGGGCAGAACAGGGAAAAGTGACGTTTTGCCACTTTTTCCAACTTTTTGCAACCGAAAATTTCACCATCATGTTCAGCACATTCAGGAGCCTCCGTGGTCCAAATTTTGCTTGATTTGGAAAACCTTGAATTTTTAGTGCCGAAGTTTTTAAAATTTCAGCACTTCGCCAAATTTCTGGCCGTCAGCACCATACTTACCTAATCTTTTGGCCGGACAGTCAAAAATTTCCAGCGTCTCAAATCCTTGAGAAACGCTAGAGGTTTTGAAATCCGACAAACCTCACATGTCGCCTAAAACTGAGCAGCGACATGAGCCTGTCCGACAACAAGGAGAAGGGACCAGGCGACCCCTCCTCCTCTTCGTCTGGTGTACTGAGTCCACGCTCGCAGGCCATTGAGGACCTCCGAAGCCAGCAAGATGAGATGCGTCGCCTCCAGAGAGAGCAAAGTGACGCTATCCGCACGCTGACTGAGCTTCTGCGTGCTCAGTCCACGGCTCCTCAGCGGATTTATGAGGGAGCTGCCGGCATCGCGGTCTCTACCCAGCAGTCGGCTCAGGCACCCGTGACTGGCGCTTGACCTGTCCCACCACCTGCTGACCTCCTGGATGATGAGCCACTCATGCGAGGCATTACGGATGATTCCCCGGCTTAGGAGATTTGAGTTCTGCAGGAGCGCCTTCGTCAGCTGGAGACGGGCACCCGATCTCCTTCGTTTTCCCCGATACGATCGTCACCTGACTACCCCTGTGACCATTCTCTTCCAGGAGTCTTTCCCGTCTCTCGTCCTTCTCAGCCTGTGGTTGCTCTCCCCACGGAGCGGCAGCCCAAGGATTTTGAGGCACCACCTCCACGGTACATCACTGAGGATGGCTTCGACTGGTGGGAGATCCTGTTTCAGGTGTGGCTACTTCTGAGGGAGTATGGCCTTACTACCACAACTCGTACCAGCCTACAGACCCAGCACAGGTACTGACAGCAGCCCGGGCCATGCGCGGACTCCTGTACGCCATGCCACGCGAGACTGTCGTCGACTTCCGCCCCTTCCTTGGCGAGGCCGGCACAGGCACCGGCGTTGATCCCCGTGGAGGTTGGGATCTGGCCTTATCCCTGCTGGCCGCAGAGACGCACGCCACTCGTGCATCACACATTCGTGCTTTCCATT